>JAODVM010330327.1:0-11491 GCA_025400095.1 Phenganax marumi
CTACAAAACTACAGTATATTATACAGAACAAAAACATTTAGCGGGAAAGATATATAACATAAACTCACAACCTCGCACACAGAGCGAAAACTAGAAGAAGAAAAGCCTCAACTTGCCAGCAAAATGAACAACTTCTAAATGCCAGCTCTGCAATGAGACTTTCAAATATGCAGGCTCTCCAACAGGCGATGAAACTGGTAGCTAAATTACCAAAAAGAACTTTTAAACTTTGCAAAACTTTTTGAAAACTCTTTTAATCCGCGTTTATGAACAGGTTTTTTAGTTCTCTTGTTTTTTCTGGCTTTTGAAACAGCTTAAGGATGCTATTGATGTTGTTTTAAAATTTTTGTATGTTTCCAACCTTGCAACTTTTTGCCGGTGATTTCTTACCAGTATTAAAGTTCAAAGTTCTCAACCTCTCCATGACATTCCTGTGTCACATCCAGTTACAGTTTCTTCCTAACTATAGTCAATGAGCATTTTAACTCAGTGTGATGAATAGAAATAGTTTACCTCTTAAGAAAAATAGAGTCATGTTTTAATTCGATTTTGTTAAAATATTGACAATTTTCCTTTATTTCCTATTCCACACACCACGTTCACGTGCACTTCACGCTCGCATCATGACTTGGGATGATTGCCTAATATGTGTGTTTGCAAGTTTTATAACAACTCTTTTACAGACATAGCATTTTCCAACAGCACTGGAGCGAGAAACTGAACTAAAACTACATATTTTTTGTGATTAACACTTTATCGTCGCAGTACGCGTAACTGTGTAATGCACTTATCATTGTTTTTCCCCAAGCCATGGGACATTTGACATATTCCACTTATATGCTAAAAAATTTAATCCAGATTTCAGTTTTTTAGAGCTTTCATAGTTTTAAGGTATTTTATTGTTACAATGCAATTACTGTAAATACAATGACACGTGATACAGCAGATTCCGTTTGACTGTGAAACAACTTCCGTTCGCAACGTACGTTGTGACATCAAAATCTTAACGTTTCCAGGGGTCACATGAGCCGTTGCCAAGGGCGGAGTAACTTGTTCAAAACGGTCGAAATATCGTTCAAATTATCGTCTAAAGTCGTACAAAAAAAATTATCTACTATGCCTCTCGTTAAATTAAAAATAATCTACGATTACTATGCCACCAAAAGGGTGACTCCTATTTTTATTATGGAGGAAGAACTGATGGATTTAACTTTCGAAGAATTCAAAGTACGTTTAACCACTGAAGTTCCACATCTCGATAAAATGGGGTCATCTTTACGACTAGCCGTTTTGGAAGATAATATAGAAGTTGATTTGTCGACATCATATTTTAACTTTCAAATAAAGGACTTGCTAGAGAAAGAGAAAGCTATTACAGTTAAGGCGTTTCAATTTGATTCTCCAAGTTCACAGTTAACCACGACCCGAAACTCGAAAGCTGACAAGGAACAAGGATTTTCTGTTGTTAGTAAAAATCAAGAATCAGCTCGTTGTAATCAGTCGGCAACACGATCAACACTCTTACAATCACATGCAAGAAGGTCGATATTTTTGTCCGAGTCCCAAAATGAGAGACATCAGTCGCTGTTGTTTACTGACTCAGACGACGAAGACTTTGAACCACTTGAACAGCCGAAGTCAAGAGTTATGCTTCCATTAGAAAGGTACGCACAAAAAAAAAAAAAGGTGGCGGATGATATTCGGCAAAGGTTGCAGAGTAAACAACGAGAGTTTTTCGACTTGGATAGTAAATTAAGTTTAGCTTCACAACAGAATACGGCAAATGCAAAGGCGGGTAGTACTTGTTGTGGCAAATGTCACATGAAACTGGGCCATACGAAAAAAAGCTGCGAGTACAGCCCTTGCAAATCTGCGTATTCCTGTGGAAATATTTCTAAACATGTCGGTGAAAAGATGAAAATGTCGACATTACAAAGAGAAATATCGAAACTCGAACAAAACCTTTTAGCAGCTCAAAGCGAAATTCAAACTGCAGAAAATGCGACAGAAAAGGTGATGACATCCGTCCCAAAGCGGATAGAAGATGTTATTGTGGGCGAATTACCTGACAGATACATGTCCTGTGGTCAAAGAAACTGGATGCTATTAAATAAAGACGTTGCTACTCTTCAGAAACATCTCCATGGAAAACTGCCCTCGAGAGAAAACGTCTTGCCACTTCTCAATAGTGTTGTCCTTGATTCGTCGACTTCAGTAACGGATCATAGAATGAGCTCACAAAAACGCCTTCTTTCCGAGAAGTACGGCATTCTATTTCCCACTGACAAGCAGAGTGGCCAAACAAGTCATACCCGTACTGGCTCCACGATCACATCACTTGAGAAGCAAAATAACACTTTGAGTACGTTAAGAAGTTCAAAGACTAATATTTTCCATACCGCCCAAGAGGAAAAAGATTTTAAATTAGCGCTTGAGCTACAACAAGAAGAAATGGGGTCTCCATCAATGACGGATTGTTTTGATCAGGCATCGGTGGCAAATATGTCTGAAACTACAGACCCAAATCTTGAATTCGAAGCGAATGCTGCGGCAGCTTTGTTACAACTGCAAAGGCAAAGATCGACAAAGTAAAACACTGATAGTTCGCCACTATTGTTTTGTGAAGATAAGTTGAGTTTTCCAAACATTTAAGAAAAAGTTGTTCACTTTTTGCGGTTTTGCATTGTTTGTATTTTTTACTATTTTTAGGCTGTATAAAATATTATACTGCTTTCCCTCGTTCTAAAATTTATGCGACAACTCACCATGCACTGACGAAACCTATATTTAGAAGCCTTTGTACATTTTTTTATATGCCATTTGAAGAGTGGGATTTCAATAACCCGAATATAGAATTACTCTCTGTAAATTTTGTACACTTTTAATGAATTTCATTTCAAGACGCATACTTGACTTTTTTGATACATTGGAAAGGTTTACAAAAACCTATACATCTACATTGCGACCAAGGTTATTGTAATCTTATGGACGCGTGATATTGAAAGGGATGTTGATATGCATTGTAGTTGTTTTGAATTTTTAAATTCAATTGTTTATGTGAATTGTGTTCTACAGTATACTTCGTGTCCAGTGACAAATAACCGGTTGAAATAATGCCGTTTACAAAGTATATACTATGATTCGTAATATATTGTACGACGAATGATTGAAATTGTGAATACTGCTGTTTGCAAGCTACCATGAAGCGTGAGAGATATTTTTCATGTTTGTTTACGTTTCAAAACATTTACATTGGGGAAGCCAAACATACACGTTGTACGAAAACTTAGTTACATTTCGGCGAACATCAAAGAGTCACGAGCCGACTTCCGTTAAAAACATGCTTATTTTCTTGTCAAACGTACACGTTTGAAACGTAAACAAACATGAAAAATATCGCACGCTTCATGGTTCTATTTACAATGAATAAAAATTACTAGCACAACGTCATCAAACTCCACTTAAACTTCTAAATAACCTGTAAATCGAAAAAATTCGCGCATGTCTGTAGGAGTTACTGAATTTATAGCAGTATACAAAGACTCAATTAAGTTTGTATTTGTCAAAGCCCACAACCTGTACTTCATCAAGGTTTTTATTTTACCAAACACGTATTCTGCTGGATTGAAGTCCGGACTGTAGCCAGGCATATAAACCAGTTCTATATTTAAATCACCCAAAAAATCTGTTAAAATCTCTCCGCCTTCATTGTGATGGAATGGACAATTGTCCATAATTATAACATCTCCAATTTCAAGGCAAGGCCGTCCAGTACTCGGATTAACAGAATGAAAAGCATCCTCAAAGAATCGTAGAAACTCGAGAGTGTTTGAAGGACCGTTAATAGTATTGGCATATACGACACCTGTCAGCCCGCACATTAGGTTAACAGTGACATTCGCTGTTTGGCTATATCTCCACACTTCGATGGCTCTCTGTCCAACTTGTGCGTGACCGTATTTTCTTGATGCATTCTCAGGCAACTTTATTCCACACTCGTCAAAATACTTTAGTGAGTATGGGTCTTTACCGTGCAGATAATCAATGAAGAGTTGTGTATACGCCATGTTGTTAACTGTGAAACGCTCTTGAGCGACGGTAGAAATTTTCTTATAAGAAAACGGACCACTTGGGAGTTTTTTCCTTACAGCATTACATATTGACGTGGTTGAGGTCCCGCCTTCAGGGAGATCTCCGAGCTCGTACAAACAATCCATGATTTCTGAATATGAAGTCGAAGGTCTTTCCCGTTTCAAAATTTCTATTAGCTCTAGATCACCATTGGATAAACTCCGCCTATTCCCCCCTCCATGCTTTGGTTCTAAATTATCTGTTTCGCAGTATTGCCTCCATATTTTCGTGACCGTGCCAGTAGAAACTCTATACTTGTCAGCTATATCGATAAATTTTCCATCGTAAGAACCTGTATTTTTGTTGCCTCCTTTTATTACAATTTCATCGACGATATTAGTTCTTGTGTTAGGCGATACTGGTTTTCCTTGTTCGAAACATCTACCTTTTCTATTTACTCGCCACATGACTGTCCTGACATACGGAGAAAGTTGGTTTATACGCAATTTTGTTGTGGAATTGTGTTGTGGAATTGTTTACAACTGCCTTTCCCGCCCTTGGCAACGGCTCATGTGACCCCTGGAAGCGTTAAGATTTTGATGTCACAACGTACGTTGCGAACGGAAGTTGTTTCACAGTCAAACGGAATCCGCTGTATTACAAAACTCATACAAAAGAATATCTCCAAGAAGATTTGGGTTAATAAATTTAAAAGCACTAGCGAAGCGATTAGTAACTTTAAAAGGATGCATATGACAAAATTAGAAATCCAAAATATTTTCCAAAAAAACCTCACGGGAATAGATTATCATGGGAATAGGTTATCAAGACGTCGATGCTATTGTTAACAAGTCGGATGATGATTGGAAACTTTTTATTAAAAAGAGTTCTGATGGTTTGACAACTGTAGGTCAAAAAACTACTTCAACAAGCTATTGAGTCCTATATGTATAGTAGTTCTATGTGTATAGTATTCTACAAGCCCAAGCCAAAACACGTTGGAGTATCGTTGACAAAGGTGCAAAATCTTCACAAACTCAACACATTTCTCATCAAAATATGAAAAGCACAATCATTCAAGACGATCCTACGGTTATGATTGCTGATATGAGAAACGCTATCGTTGACACCAATGTTGTTTTAAATGTGGTAATCACTCCAGGTGTTATTTTAATTCCTTCAAATACGATTATTCTCGAAGAAGTGATTGAAGGATATAATAATGTTTTAACCATAGCAAGACAGCGAACATGAAGTTTGGCAAAAACAAAAATCTAAATTATGATCCACCAAGTCCAACATCAAGTCCAAGTCTAAAAACTGAACCAAAGCTACAAGTAAATCAAGAACCAAGTCCAAAACAGAGTCCAAAAATGAATCCAAAACCAAGTCCACGCATAAATAATAATCTTCAACTCGCGGGTGTTATGATGATGTTAGGAGTTCTTGTCGCAAAATATATAAAATGAAATAAAAAATTTCCTCATAATAAATGGCATTGTACTATGGATTTGAACAACTAAGCAAAACACAACAACAAAGTCCTATCATAAGAATTTATTTGTATAACTACTGTTACAAGAGTTCTACTAATAAATGGTGTACTCCAAGATCTTTAAATTCTGGCTATCCATCCAACATCATATCTAATAGGACTCAATAAAAAACAAAGGTAACTCTACTCAATCATATGTTTGACAATGATAAGACTATTGTAAATCTGTAACTTAAATATGGAATCAATGTATTGATGAAAGACAGTGGGGTCTTTGATGCAGACATTAAAGTGCTCATGAAACGAAATTTTTTATTTATTTTTTTTACATAATCGAGTAGTCATATCTTTCCTGATTCGTTTCATATATTACATAGCAAAATTGAATGATGGGAACATAAAATTTTGCTCTCAAAGTTGGGTAGGTAGTGCAAATTTTCAACCATGAAATATGATGCGAGTGTGATGCAATAGAAAGGACGGAAATTGTATAAACAGCGTAGCTCGCATATACATTTAATAGCCTTAGTTGTGATTTTCATGAATAAAGATGAGTTTGTCAGGCAGTGAAAGTGAACGCAGTCCCGACAGCGACAACTGTGACTTGACAAGTGAAAATTTGCATAATGATTCAAGCGACGACGATCAAATAGTAGCAAAATCGGTTGTTCATCCGTATAAAAATGAGCCATTGGCAAACCCAGACCAAGCCAGTGCAATGTCTGTTCAGAACGACGCTGATGGCATTGATCCTAGGACATTGGAAGCGAGATTCAAAGGAAATGTTATGGAGGAAACTTGGTAGTTTTTAGTGCATTATTTCTTGATGTACTAACAGTGGGAATTTTGCTGATAACTATCATTTCTTATTTATAACTCACTGTAGGTGCACCTGTAATTTATGTAGAAGAGAACTATTTGTGTATGCCATGAAGTACCGATGTTGCAAAAAAGGTAGGGCCTCCTGTACACCATCTAGTGTTTGATGGCAGCATTGAGAGAATAAGCTGTGTGACGTTTCATGAAGATTATCTAGCAATGACCATCCTACAGTGTTGAAGAACGTTGGCCTGCCTTTGTGAGACATAGATGGAAGGTCATATAGGCATCGTGGTCAACCTGAGAATAGACACCTTAAGATGACTACAGCAACTGACGACGGCGACGGGATTTGGAGTAAAAGGACTGGGTCGAGACTAACGTTTTCGTGTCAAACTTTAAGCCTTAAGAAGCTGTGAAAAAAAAGAGCTACGGCATGGCTACGGCAAAACGCAAACTAGTTTCTGAGTTGCATTGAATGGCATCGTATAAACACACTCGAGGTATTCTGCTGGAAAGTTTTGATGAAGGCGTAATTGATGAAGATGAATTTTTGCTTCTCAATGAGCTGCACTTCTCAAAAAACCCAGAGTTTCCTTATAAACATGTCGACGAGTTTGACTTAAAGCAGATGGATAAGTTTGAATGTGTGGCTGAGTTTCGTTGCAACAAAAGTGACATAGAAATGCTTGGTGAATTATAAAATGTTCCACAAAAGTTTGTCTGCCCACAAGGATCAGTTTGCAGTGGTATCGAGGGTTTGTGTATATGTTTGAAGCGACTGGCTTATCCATGTCGTTATTCCGACCTTATACACCGATTTCGAAAACCAACTCCAGTACTGAGCATGATTTGTAATGAAGTAGTGGACTTCATCTACAATGAGCATAGTCATTAGTTACAAGATGGAACAACTCACTTTTAAGTCATATAAATCTTCAAAATTATGCTGAAGCAATCTGCGCTAAAGGGGGTGCTCTGGAGAAATGTTTCGGTTTTGTAGATGGAACTGTGAGACCTATCTGTTATCCAAAAAACTGCAGAGATCAGTCTATAATGGACACAAATGCACTTATGCTATACAGTTTCAGTCTGTTTCTTTGCCTAATGGATTAATAGCTCATTTTTATGGACCTGTACAGTAGGTATGCTGCTTTTATCATATTTGCATGTATTATACGAAATTTTGTTACAAGTTTATACTATCTATACAATAGTTGAATGCAGTTTTTTGCATGGTTTGCAGAGGGAAAGAAACATGATGCCTCTATGCTTGCCCAGTCAGGACTTCTTGCTGACCTAGAAAGATTTGCTTTCTCAGAGGTAGGTCATCCTATGTGTATATATGGAGACCCAGCATACCCTTTACGAGTACACCTCCAGGCTCCTTTCCGGAATGCAGTGTTAACAGCTGACATGCAACGATTTAACAGATCCATGAGCTTGGTACGAGTTTCAGTAGAATGGCTATTTGGAGACATAGTCAACCGCTTCAAATTTATGGATTTCAAGAAAAATTTGAAAGTCGCCCTCAGTCCAGTTGGAAAGATTTATGTTGTAACTGCTGTTGTACAGACTGTACAATGCTCTACTTTAATAATATGAACCATTTCAAATGAATACAGGCTCATAAACGATAATGATATATGTTCCCGCTCTTTCTTCTATATCATACTCCAAAAGGAGAATTGTTCCGATAGTGTTCCGATCTAAACCTTAACCCAACGTATAACAACTGCAATCCTTAGTAATGCATTGACATGTATGTATGGTAACACAACATCAAAATTCTTTGGAGTTGAACCTCCATCTCTGCAGGAATATTTACATTGACAAAATCATTAAAAAATGATAAGAAACTATAACAGTAAGTCATTCTGTGTAGTGTTCAAAAACTACAGTTTTGTTCACCAGAAGTATAAAATGTTCAACAGGCATAATTAACATTACCTTAAACTTAACAAGAAATTTAGTGTTGAACTTGAACATGTCCTCTATAAGAAATAAGATAACACCGATCAAAATTGTGCAAACGTCGTTTGGAACTAAGTTTTGAAAGAACAGTCATCATAAGGTGATTCTGTTGCTGCTGTTGTTGCATCATCATGGCTTGGAACTGTTGCTGCTGTTGTATCATCATTTTCATGAACTCATCATGCCTGTTTCTTTCATCCTGTTGCTTTTGTTCTTCAAATGCCCTGTCCTCCATTCTGAACTTAGGTCATTTTTCTCTCGTAGATACTGTATAGTCTCACTTCCATTAGACCTCTTCTCTTATCTTTTTTCTGAATTTCACCTTCATTTTCTTTACGATGTGTAGTCTCCCCCAGTGTTTCCATTGCTTTTACTCGTATATCATTGGCATTTTCTTTATCTTCATCTGCCTTTCTCTTATTTTCCATGTCATTCAACCTTATTCTGTCTGCAGAATCATCTTCAATTAGAATCAGCTCTTCAACCATATCTTCAACTTCTGACATGTTGGTATCAATTCCAATAGCTTTTTCCTCACTGCTCAACTTTCTTCGAAGTTTAGTTGACAAAAGGCTGTACCCCTCCCTCACAGCATGTTGATCCAAGTCAACTTTAAACTTTGGTTCTTTGATACATGATAGATTTGTTGCAATCTTCAACCACACCTGACCCCGCTGAGTTGAACTCTTTTTAAACCGAAAAGGATTATTTGCCAAAATGTCTCTGCATAGAAGAATGTCATGGTAATCAGTCCAGACATTGAATTTCTGGTGATAAAAATGAATGAGAAAATTATAGATATATATTATGCTTACAAACACACATGCAATGTGCTTTTGGCTCATCAAAACTGATATCGCCCCAGGTATACTTATACACAGATGTGACTGGAAGAAAGACTTGATATAATAATAAAATTTTTGTTACTAACACAATACAAAATGTGCATAAAACTATGACACAAAGGCTGTAAAAAGTTGATAGCATCAGTATGTAGACAATTTGGATTGAACACATTGCTCAGATATTCAAAATCGCAATAGAATTAGCCCTAAAGGCCTTTTTAACCACCCTGTATATATGCAGGTAAATAACCACATAATCATGAAATATAAAACTGATAATTCTTCCATATCTTCCAATATGGGACTAACTCACACAATTAAAGATAAGGCTTATTTTGCTTCCCATTACAAAGTAAAACATATTTATTTGGCTTAAAGTTCGCAAAGCAACTGAAGTGAAATCAACAGCAAAAGTGACAATATTTGATTGGGGAGTCATTTGTTTTGCTAATCTTTTAGACATATATTTGACACCAATTGACCATGGGAAAAGTGACAGAACATTCAATATTCACTTAATGAGTCTTCCTAGGACGTTTCCCTTGTTCTTCCGACATATTCGATTTGTAATATCTGTTTTAAAAATGATAAAATCGTCCTTTATGCATATATTTAATTCAGTACAGATTCTCCTATCCTTTAATGAATATTAATTATTCTTGTAAAACAAATTAGCGTCAAAGATCTAGTAAAATAGAGTAAAAACAACCCAAAACAAACTCAGGTTTTCTCCACAATGGCAAACCAACAAGGCAGATGTATTCCACGGCATAAGACGGGAAGTTACACGTGCGCACAACGGTAAAATATCAAAAATAACTTCTGGTTCTCCGTCCTCTGTTGTTCCCGTCGTCGATCTTAAGGTGCCTAATGAGTATGTGTAAAATGCCACGCGTTTTATATGTGCGAGAAAAGATGAGCAAGTTGGTTGTCATTATCAGTTGCCTAAAGTAGAAATTTTTTATGTGTAGATACATGAGAGCAGTTGTATACCAATGGATAATTTGCTGGCTGTGTGGATGTATTGGTTGGGAAAACTCAAGGCCATTGCCTGCATGCATCTATGCAGACATCAGAAAAAGATTTCCATTAGGAAAACCAACTGAGTACACTGGTTATATTGCCTCACAAAAAAGGACCTAGAGGTATGTGGAATGCATAAAACATGCTGTTTGTAGGGAAAGGAAATGTGCTGTTCTTATATACAAAGTGTGGTATTTTAGGCTAATATGTTTTAGTCAGGGGTGGCTCAGACCTTCTTTGTGCCCTGTACCCATTTGTGCACACTGGCTTTTTGGATGTTCTTTCATAGGCTGCCCACATCTTCTGCAGCAATGAGTTTTCTTAGCTTGTGACTCCCCAGTTGATGCAGTTGGTTCCAGAGCCAAAGCTTTTGACTGCATTTTATCTTGCTCTTGATCTGAAATTCAAAAATGAACAACATTCATTGTGCAACTTTTTTCTGGGCTGGCATGTTGTACACAAGAATGTTATATGTGCAAGTATGCATTTCATGCCTATTAGATCTTACATGAAGGAAACAGTCGAGTAGAAGGAAGCTGTTCCCTTTCCATCTGATGTTTAATCGTATCACATTTGGATAGTCGATCTGGAAACTCCTGTTCAAGGGCTCAGGGATATTTTCAATGTACTTCATCATTACTTCTTTAAAATTCTCTTCTGAAGAGTTCATCATCACATTTTTGATTTCATGAACATATACTGCAAAATACATCTAGCACTGATTTGCTCATTGCTTAAGAATTATAGATTCGATAAGACATTTCTACAATATGATTGTGTACGGTGCATGTTGCATTCAACAGAGTATACCTAAAGCACACTAGTGCACAGATATTTACTTACTATATGAAAGTGCACATGAGATGCTTCTCACAACCTCTTCCCCAAACTTAAATTTCGGGTATGTGATGCTATAGTATGGTGTTCCATTCTTGGATTGTTTTTGTTCTCTATGGATGTTTTCATTGAAGGGAAGTACTGCTAGAGTGTGCCTACATGAAATGAAAGGACATGTTGAAAGTTGCAGTTGTGATGCAAGTGCTGGAGACATTGCAAAAATCAATCATGTTGTAATTCAGTGTATGGAAAAAACATAAGGTTGTACTTATATTGAATAAACCTGCAATATGTTCCAAGCCAGGCCAAAATGAGTCATTTTAGGATGCCAGCCAACAAGGGCGAATAATGTTTTTGACCAATCAGCGCATTTGTTTACATTTTCGCTCTAAGCCAATCAGATTGCGTAAAACCCGAATTTTGTAAA
>JAODVM010330438.1:0-11489 GCA_025400095.1 Phenganax marumi
AAACAGTGCAGGCTCAGTATCGAAACTAACGATACTCGGTGTAAGTATCGATACTTCTCTCCAAATCTTAAGTATTGATAGTATCCATACTTGGTATCGGTATTGGCCCATCCCTACTAAAAATGTTAACTCATGTCCCCATTACCTTATGACACCAATAATACACAGACTCAGTGTTATTTATTTCCCTGCCAAGTCTGTCTATCAACTTTGATGGAGTCCAATTGATATTCTATAAACATTTGGAAAATTATGTCCCACCAGAAAAAATTTCCACAGAATGACAGAGATACAAAGATTTGAAGAAAAATTTTGGATAAATGACAAGTTATGCCAGAAAGCACAGATTATCACATAAAGATCGTTGAGCTCAACTAAAAAACGTATTCGCTGTTCTCAGTGCATGGCCTTTCTTAGGATTTGTCAGTAGAGGGGCCGACTACAAAAAGGGACTTAATTAAGATACAAGCGGGGGGGGGGAAGTAGGGAAAAAAGGCTTGTGGGGGGTGTGGGGGTCCTTCCCCAGAAAATGTTTTGAATTTGTGAGCTTCTCAGGAATGATTCCTGCTATTGCAGTATGATTGTTGCTTGTATTTTTACTAAAGGGACTTTTACTGGGAGGCTAAACTCTTTACTGGGGAGGGGGCAACATAAGGGGTAGGCAGGCTTTGGCCCCTCCAGTCTATATGTTAAAAAAGGTCCTGTCTCAGTGGCTGTGTGCCACCCCATTGCTAGCAAGCACTCAAAAGAATACCACTTTCTGCCACTGCTATCTTGCATATTCCAGGAGGATGAATGCCTTTTTGTTTGGGTTGCTTGTTGAGAATATGATATAAAAATTTCTTATAAAAGAAACTAGAAAAATTACATGTACTAATCGTACCTGAGTTTTTTGTTCGTGTAACATTTGATCAAGAATAGGGGTCAACCAATTCTCAAACGTACAATAATTTTCATTCGGGACAACCAAATTACCAATCCTATTCATTCCCTTCTCTCGTAGTTCAGCGCCTTTTAATGTGAACTCCCCAATATAAGTTGACGCAAAACATTTTATAAAATCCTCTTCGATTCCCCCAGCTGATGTTACAATACAATCAACCTACATAAATACAAAAAATAATTCAGAGGCGGCCTTACAACAAGACAGGGAAAGGACTGGGGGGCTATAGTTTTTTATGTAGGGGAGAACTAGCTTCCTTTTTCAGTGCTGTAGGAAGCTCTTTTTGGTTGGGGGGCTCTGAGGAGCAAGGAGAAATCTCCAAGGGATTTGGCAGCATATTTCATCAAAGTTTTGAGTTTTGGATGTTGACTCAATAAATTTTTTTGGGGGGGCTGTAGCTCCCCCAGCCCCCCCCCCCCCTCGTGCCTATGTACAGCATTGTTTTTGAGGAGTGGAAATCAGCAAGAGATAGGCACTTTTAAGGCTCTATATTGTCGGAAATGACTGTTTTCAAGCTCTTTTGCATAACTTCAACCTCATTTTCGTCATGTTCAGGACTATACTATGTTAATTAAACTACTATACCATGTGACTCATGCAATCGAGGTCTTAATCAGATACATTATAATATGATCTGTGGTAAATTATTGGGGGGCTCAGCCCCCCACTTTTTTGCTGGGGGGTGCCCCTATGCCCACCCCCTTCCCCACTTTCTACACCACTGAAGAGATATCTATAAGCTAAAAAACATTACCATATTGTGTTCAACCAAGTATCGTATAGTCTCTCTTATCCCAGAAGATATCATGTTAGATGTGTACCCTAGAAATATTGTACAGTTTGATTTTTGGCCTTCTTTTGGACGCTCTTCAAATCTTCGAGATATCTACAATGATTCAAGAATGGTATTACTATTCAATCCAATCCAATCCAATACATACAATACAATCTTTGTTTAACTCTCAACAAAGAGGCTTTTCAGAGCCAGTTACAAAAAATATACTACATTAATATATCACTTTATAAATACATATATACTAATATATACACACATATACACACATATATACACTTAGATACAAACACTTATGTACATAACATGCATAATGTATACATGTATTATGGCCATGTATATCATGTGTAGTCACTATTCATATTATAATATAAGCTGGCCAGCAAATGGCTGAGTCTTGTCATGAAGAGACAAATCGTGAGGTTTTGGATAGCTAAGCGAACTACGTAAGATGCACCGCGTTTCAGGAAAACCATATGTTTCACTCGTTGCCTGACAATGCACCCGGATATTTCACTCTTTTACCCTAACGCCAGACAATTCTATTTGTCTGAGTGAGCCACTTGCAACTCCATGGGTAATCTAAACTATCTTCTAAATTCTTAGACCATCAACTGATACTGCACCCTACCTGAAGTTGCATATATTACATTGTCTAACACTAGGCAATTTTACTCATCAGGGTGAGACTTTTTGCAACTAATTGGGTTAATAAAACTACCTGTTGATTTCTAGTGTTTACCCATTAACTGAAAATGCACTCTAACACATCCTATTAACACGTTTTATTTCATTCAATGCCATACAATTTTACTTGTCAGAGTGAAACTCTCGCTATATATATAATGGTTCAACAACAGACCAAGTCATTAGTTAGTTTACCATTAAGATGCAAGAGGCTCCCCTTAAGGAGTAAAATCGCCTGACGTTAGCTAGAATGAAGTAAAAAGAGGGTGCAGTGGAGCACAGTTTGATGGTCAAACTAAAAGCAAGTTTATATGGTCAAAAACAATGAAATCATTTTTTGCCAGATGTTTTTGAAGTTATGGGATTTTTAAATTTTCTTCTGCAAAATTTCCCTACCATATTGTTAATTTCATCGACAGCTTTTCCAAAGTTTGTGGCTTGAAACCCGGAGATTTTGTACGAAGCAAGCAAAGCATCATAGTTCAAACCATTATTAAAGTCATAACCCTTCACTGTTGGCGTGCCACTAGGCAATGTTTCGCTCGCTTTCAAAACGGCATCTACTGCAATTCCTGGCGCACCACTCTCCATGGATAAATTCTTCAAACGATTTAAAAAGAACACAAATATATACAGTCATTCACTTTAAACACTAGTCGGTATTTTTAAAATTTGTGCGGTTTTTTCCCGAGGGTTTACCGTCGTTTTTGCTGAACCACGTGGAGCAATGCTTCCAATCTGTAAAAATTTCGCAGATTACTATATATACACTAAATTAGACAGAAAAAGTGTAGTGGTCCTGTGGCCCAATGGATAAGGCGCCTGACTACGGATCAGGAGACTCCAGGTTCGAGTCCTGGCAGG
Source organism: Phenganax marumi (assembly GCA_025400095.1). NCBI lineage: Eukaryota > Metazoa > Cnidaria > Anthozoa > Malacalcyonacea > Clavulariidae > Phenganax > Phenganax marumi. Next base: position 3,288 of record JAODVM010330438.1, read on the forward strand.
ATCGGTGTCCTTTTTCATCCATAAACTTTATAATTTTTTTTTTGCCATGTTCAAATGGCTGGAAGTAATAGATTTCTGACAAATGTTTTTGTGAAACCACTTTTTGGTGTTTGTTACTGCGTTACTTCTGTCATTTTACGACAAAAAGAAAGCTAAATGTTTTATTCAAAAATTGCAATCTCAAAGCGGAAGCACCTCGAGTTCCGCTGCATAATTATTCTCAATTTGTATTGCTGGCAAACAAAAAAGAAGCAAAAAAAAGGAAAGGCAAAAAGATCAACAGTAATTTTATCACCTTTCGAAACACCGTTCTTTAAGAGATGGCGTACGACAGTGCGCTAGAAGAAGAAGATGCTAACTTATCATTTTTGCTTCGAGATTTGGAAGCTGATAGCGATGAGACTGACAGTGTGTCGAAACTTGTCATTAATTTTGAACGTGGCTCTTTGCTGCCTCGATACTTTGTTAGCCGAGAATCGGATAAACCCTGCGGAGTAAGACAGGAAAATACAAGATTAAGAACGGTTAGTTTGCTTTTATAGCGTTGCGGAATCATTTATTTTATGAAAATATCTGTGGTTAAGTATTGATTTATAAATACATTATTAATAATTACAGTCTGCATTCCTTGCATATTCGATTTTAGCGCCGCGGCGGTGATTTCTAACTATTTTGGCAGTTTACAAACAACGTCAAGAAGCACATTCCTATTTTACTTCAGGTTTCAGAGCGAACTCTTCAGAAATTTGACAGAAATGCCCCAACCGTTCATAATGGTGTGGCAGCCTTGCTGACTTTTGAAAATAAACTGGATGAGGGAGAAGTCAAGAGACTTTCATCACTTTTAAGAGGTGTTGGAGGTGGCAAATTGTTCTATGTTTTATATCATGCTGGTAATTTTGCAATTTTGCTTATGGAAAAAGCAAGTTATCTGAACCTTGGAGAGAAAATCGTTAAGGAAAACGGTGCGAAATTTCAAAATATCTCGATAACTACTTTAGAAGGTAAGGAAGTCAAGTTGAGAAGTTTGTAACTAAAATAGAGACAATAGTAAAATTTCACAAGTGTATCTTTTCATGCAAAATTTTATGCTCTGGAGTGGAAAAGAAGGATTTTTACCTGGGCGGAAAACACTTGGAGGGACTTATGAGACATTTATTCACCCAATTACGTTCCACAACAGCACTAAAGTACGTTACTACTTTGCTTGTTATGGTGTGGTTCTCACTCAAGGAGACTTACAGAACATTCATCCACCCGACAAGTACATCTCACAAGAACAAGACGTTACATTACTACATTGCTTATATGATGTGGCTGTCACTTAGAGAGACTTAAAAAACATTTATCCGCCAAAATACCCCCCGTAACCAAACAGCAACATTATCAACGTGATGTTATGTTACTTGTTGTAGCAATATCCCTTGACTCGGTACCAAGCTGCTTCCTCGAGTTGTCAACTCCGAAATCAAATGGAGAAGTGATCCAGGAAGAATTATCCAGAGCTTTGGTGACATTCTGCGGATCGTTCAAATATCTTTGTCTCTACGAGGCAGAGCAACCTGATCTCAAGCCAAGTGATCCTTCACTGAGCTTGACGTTGTTGTTTTCAAAGCTTGCTCAAGCAAACGCTAAGAAGTTCAATGATATTTTATCAGATGATGAAGGCCCATGGATGAGATACGAGTGTTCCGATTTTTTGCGCGTCCCGTTTGAGAAACTTTTCTTGCTAAAGGAACCCCCATGTCCGCTTATTGGCATGGTCAGCGGTAGTGATATACCTGGCGTACGCATAGCTGTAAGTTTCGGTTCGAAAAAACAAGAAATGCGAGATTTCTATTCATTTGTAACCGGAGTGAAACCGGTTTGTCATTGTAACTCGGCCGATACAAGCTTCACGACGTTCCCCGTTGCAAGGAATGTTGAACTTCTGTTGATATACAATCCAGTAATCCAGACACAGCCATCTGGGAATATTGCAATCTGTATTCGTATCTCAGACCATCAGAAGATATCTGATACTCTGAAGCTTGCGTCCCTTGGTGCTAGCCATTGGGAGACTTATGATCCTGTTGGAAATCGTGTCATACTGTTCATGGCTTTGGAATGAAAAGATTGAATGAAATGCGAAAATGAGAAAATGAAGTCGATTGTAGCTTTGCATGTCAAGAATTTACATAGACAGACTTAACACACGTATACACTGTGTCTAGATGCTTACTAAATATCGAAAGTGTAGCCATAATGTATGATCTCTTCATTTATTTAAACTCTATTTGTCTAATAGGACTCTTATAGTTTGGCATGGCGAAAGCAACAGAAGGTCCGGGTTAACGGATCGAAATCTTTCCAATAATAAATATACGTAGTGTACCCTCAAACCAGTACTTATATCTATTCTTCTACTCTAGTCTATTCTATGGTCTGGAATTGTACATATTTATTATATTTGAGTCGTTTTAAGAAAAACTACAACTTATCTTCTACTCCGAAATCTTTGATCTAGTGTGCTTCGATTGGCGTTAGGCCTGTTTTACACTAGGCGGAATTTTTCGAGCGAAAAGTAAATCTAACAAACGTGATTGGCTCGCAAAATGATTTCCTGCGAAAAAGTCGAAAGCAAGCCAATCATGTTGCTAGATTTATTTTTCGTTCGAACAAATTCACGTAGTGGAAAATCGCCTTTATATGTAAATTAGAAAATATCGTACGAGATTTTTTTATTAAAAATTTCACCATCCTTTCTTGAGATTTGAGATTTTTGATGATTTCAAAGATTTTTTGAACATTCAAAGAGATTTTCCAAGACTTTTTTTTATTTTTGCAAAGATCTTATAGGATTTTTGAAAGATTCTTGTGATTTCAAAACCTTCACATTGTAAGCTTATCGTCCTTTCAAAAAAATTTTAAAGATATTATAAGACTTTTGAGATTTTCCAACATTTTTTATCATTTTTTGTGACATTTCTACAGAGTTTTCAGACTTTGCAACATGGTTTTCCTTTTGGGACGTTAAGAATTTTGACATTTTTGCGATTTCTAAAGATTTTTAGAGATATTTTTTGATTTTTCAAAGATTTTTGTGAAACTGTTAGACTCGGAATTCCTCCAGTGAGACGCTCCACGGTGTACTTCTTACGTCAAGTTCACTGCTATTCGACTTTACTTTTTGACTTGGTGGTTTGGTCTCCAGATGTTCGATTATTGATTAAACATACTCACCTGATTTATGGGTGTGCACGCTCGCCCGATTTGCGGGTTAACTGCTGGTGGCGAGCAGTGAACTTGTACATATGTACATGGAAAGCTGGCTTTGGTCAACTGCGTATTACACAGTGGAGCCAAAGATGGCGGAAATTTGAAGGCATTCTTGTGAGTCAGTTTCAGTCCCCTTGCTGACGCGATTCAATCTAAACATCTTCACCGCGTGGGTAAGGGAACTGAAAGTGACGCATAAAAATGCCTTCAATTTCCGCTCCGCCATCTTTGATTTCACTTTTTTGTTGAAGTTAGTCTTCAATGTATACAGTTCACTGGTGGCGAACAGGTTGTTGAGCGCTGCCCCTGTTCAAATACTCATGGTCTACAAAATACGTTTCCATAAACTAAAAAATTGCGTTAGCATTATCTGAAGAATGAAATATATACGCGCCCTACTTTTTTCATGAACGACGAATGTTCTCTGTGTTTTTACTTGTTTTGCTGTCTAATGGGCATACATCATCAATGCCTTTGGCATGAATAAGTCAAGTCACGCTCTAATATAGGCCAAAAACTTGCTTGTAATTTAGAACATGACAAGAACAACAAAGTTTTTCAACTGTTTGTGCTATTCGCGTGCTGGCATTTGCTTTAAAAGTTTTATACATTTAAAGATTTTGGAATGAGTGTTATCCTAGTTTTGTCGGGCAGTTATCCGACTGATGGAATACCACCAAATTGTGCTGCATATGGGCCCAAAAGATATCCTTGATGTATAGTGGTTTATTATTTTATGTTGTTTAGACAGGGTTTAGTCTGGTTCTTCAAATTATGCGGCCTTTCTTCGGTAAAACGCGTGTTCATTATTCTTGGTTTTCTAGGTAAGATACACGTGTGTCCATTCGTTATCAATCTTTGCAATCAATGCAGAAATTTCAAATTGTAAATGAAATGTAAATGTTTTGTTATCCGTACGAAAGTGAAAAATTTTCAGTCAAGTGAAACTAGCTTCTTCCACCGCTAGGAAGCCGAAACGTTAGTAATATTGTCGATACGCAACGAAAGCAACTGATGAAAAGTTTAAATATTCAATACTTATTCTACAAAAAGCAAGGGGCACATGGAAAGCGCTGAACACGCGTGACATTTTCATATTTGTTTGAACTTTTAGCAGTCTGTCGCATCTTCATTTCCTTCATCGGAACAACAAAAACAGCGAGAAATAACGCGTACTTGGAAAAGCGAAAAAGATCGATGGAGTCGCTTTCAATGGGGCATGTGCACAAGACAGCACGTGACGTACTTAATTTCCCACGTGACTACCACGCAAAAGGAGTATTGTCGTTACCATACGGAAATATCGTTGAGCCGTTTGAAGCATGGTTTTCTGCTGAACATAAAATGAGCAGGATCGATTACTATGGAGGTAAAACAATTGAAATACTGTTCGTGGTTACAAGTTGTTTCAAAAAAAGAGTCCAGCGATAAGCTATGCAGTTGAAAATGACTTTTTTTTTGAAACAACAGTTATCACTCAGCCCCCGAGAAACTACTTCTACGATCTGCCCCTTTGGGTATGGTTATAACGATAAAGTATGGCTCAGGACATCATTCATTCAGTTCATGACATTTATAAAATTTTCAAACTTGGCAGAGCTATTTTTTGCACTTTGTAATACTTACTTTAAAATACTTACTTTAAAATGCTCCTTCGATCGGTGATCATGGTTATCGTTCTTCTTATCTAGATCAAATTGGATGAATCTATAAATGGCTGTTAAACTCATTACTTTCTAGCTAAATGCTGAATGGCGTAATAACTGCAAATAGAGTAGCTACCAAAAAAAATTTTGCCGTACATAAACATTCAAAAAGGAAATGTATACAATACTTGCAGTAGAACATGTCGTAGCCGGGTAAGATTTATTATAATATAATGCGATATTGATATGTGATTATTTTTTCAAAGGAATGGACCAAACGTATCAGAGAGAAAGTCTGGGCAAATATGGTTTCGCTTGTAAAGTGGTGCCCGAATACTCAGAGATTAACGGCACGACTTTTCGTGGTTGTTTACATCGACGAGGAACAAAAGGATTTCCGGTGAAAGCGCAAAGTATTGTTCCCGCCCCTGACTATTTCAGGGTGAGAGAAACTCCCCGTGCTATTGGATGATTCCCGTTTTTACCCTAAATTTCATCAGGACATAATTTGAACGGAAGCCATCACGACAGCTGGAAAAAACATCTTAAAATTAGTAAAACTGCAAAGTTTGCCTGCGAAATGTTGTGAAGTGTTGAAAATATTGCCGTAGGAAGTTGGCAAAATTTGGGTATTTCTGTGGTACGTGCGGAAATTGCTACTTTGTTTTCCCACTCATTTTTCTCTGGGCATACAGAATATGCCAACTTCTCAAGAGTATATTTCTCACATTTTACAACACTTTGCAACCAAACTTAACAAGTTTACAAATTTTAGCATCGTCTTTCCGACTGCGGGGATGGATTTCTTCTTGCCTGAATTCAATTTCTACAACTGGAATCATCCATTTTCTTTTTGCTCTACGGAATGTCTTTGTTGCGGTTCTGATCGATTTTTCTCCACGTATTATGTTTATAAATTGTCTAGTACACTGGTGATGTCATGCTACGTGGTCACAACTCGGCAAGATGGCAACATAAATTCAAGATTTTCAACAAAGTCAACACCTATGTCCTCTACACGACGAAAACTAAACCACTTAGACCTCTGAAGTATGAAATGATGGGCTATGACACGCTACTGTCCTCATACTACGATCATTATGTCCTTGACTATGACGTCTTCGAATCTTGGACATTTAATTACAGCACTTTGCAAATACCTACAGGTCAGTACAAAAAGCAGCAAAAAAATTAGATTGCTATAATTGAAAGTTTTCATAAGGACCTGGTTTGCGTTTCATCGCAAGCTGTCGTATAATGAACGTTTCGAGAGACCAAACGGAAGAGATTTTTTTCTTGGACAAGTTTCCCGATGATAACTAGCTCGAATATTTAACGTACCAGTTTTCCTTGACGGCTATAGCACACGCGAGTTACCTTGCTGAAAATCTGGCATGACTAGTTGTTGAGCAATGCTACTTGTCAAGAAAAAAACTTGTTAAGTTTCGTCGTACACACGAGCGATCTAAAAGTCGTCAAGGAATATGTATGAATGAGAAAGTGCTCGTCTGCAAGGTATTTAAAATCCTTGCAGTTTACTTGAATCTACTTCATAAGTCGCCATCGACAATCGATTGGACCTCGTTGCCATTGCCGGCTATCAATGAAGAACGCAATTTCCAGCTAACAAACAGTAATCTGATCAGTGACTAGTAGGACAAGCCGTTGAGTTGTGTGATATAAAAAACCGTCCAGTCAAATTCATAAATATTTTTGACTGGTGCATTGGTGCGTCAAAGTATTATAGTTTGTTTTTGTTTTATGTTAGATTTAGATTGCTTTGATTTTTCCTCTAAGAAGTTCTCCTATGTTGTTGGTGAATTGAATCCGATGTTGGAATATATGCCACACACAGGCAATGGGGCGCCCTTCACTTTTTCTCATGACGCTTTGAATTACGCTAGCTTTTTATCCGAGAAGAAACATATTTGGAAAGACGATCGATCGCCAAGCTATTTTGATTCGTATTTTTATAGTTATGCTAATACTGATTTGAACAGAAATGTTGTGGACGCAAGTGAGCTGTTTTTAACAGAAAATGGATTAAACCGAAAAAATGATCAAATAGATTATCCTTATTTTCACGAAAAGTTAACAGCTCCAAAGAGATACAATATTTATCCTTGGCAAGGCGTGACGAGGCAGAAAGTTTTGAGAAGTTCGCGTGTAGACAACGAAAATCTAGTTTTCCCGAAAAGGATTTCCGATTTTGGAGAAAAGAAGATACTGTCGAGGAGGAAAAAAGATATTTATTCGTTGCAATTCCAGAATGCAAAACAGAAAAAGTTACTCAAAGCTTCGGTTGTGAATAACGAAAACCATGACTCAAAAATAGAAAGGGTTTCTTTCAAGTTTAAAGCACAACAAGAAGTTGGTAGAAACATCAGTTCAAGAAAACACAAATTATTTAGAAAAAACAAAAGAAAGAAAAATAAAGAAAGGTCAAAGATTAGAACGACTACACGGGATAAAACCTTAAAAAACTTTCAACGTGACAAGAAGAAACGTTCCCGAATCCAAAGAATTTTCAATTTCAAGAAAAAAAGGAGAAAACATCATAAGCGAAGAAAACAATATTTGTCTGAAGGGAACACAATAGGTTGGAAAAAGTCGTTTAATGTTAACCAAGGTTTACGTCGTAATTACGAGGAAATTGTGGACGCGTTGTTTGATGCTTTCAAAATTACACATGCGAAGAAATATTTGACAAAACACGAACACGAAAGCAGGAAAAACATTTATCGACATAATTTAAGGTAAGAACTGACTTCTTACATTCTATCACCTTGTATCCAGTGAAATTACCTTTACCGGTAGGCTAGTGTTATAATTATATGTTTATAACTTTTAGAGTTGATATTATTCTTAAAAGGGGCCGCAGTAATTGGCTTGCGCTGTTGCGGACTCCCTGCCGTAAACTTGTTCAAGGCAAAGCTATTAAAATAAAATAAAATAAAATAAAATAAACTTATCGATGTCAGTGATTTCACTGACGCTTCATTATGGTTGTAATTATGTACAACCCCTGCCTCTTCCAAACACTGTGAAATCCATGAAGATTAAGTTTCTGTATGAAAAGATATGTCACAATTCTTTCAATGATTGAAATATTATAAATATGTACGATCCCTTACATTGATATAGCGTTCATCAGATCGATGAAGGTGATATTTTTGTGTAAAGCCATATAATATTATTCTTGTTTAAACGTCTCAATATTACAAAAATGTACAATCCCTGACTTTGACGTAGACAATTCGGTCAATTATTATAATATATAATTTAATACAATAATATA
>JAODVM010330549.1:0-11487 GCA_025400095.1 Phenganax marumi
GTTGACAGTCACAACATTGTGAATAGGGGAGGAGGGGAGATTTTTAAGAAAGTCTCAATATATTTTGTGGACGATTGCCTGAAAATTTTGACAAGACTTTCTAGTAGTGGTTGTTGTTTGAGCTGCATTGTTTAGCTTTTCAAATAGACTAGAAGCTGTTTGCATAACATACATTGTCAAAAAATTATTTTTCTAAGCGGAGTATATACTTGCATTGATATTTTTACTTGGCTAACACATGGAAGTATTTTAGGTGAAAAAGTTAAGTAAAATACCAACTGAAATCTCACTCCATCTCCGTTATCTTTACCAAGATTTGGGTGTAAGGGGAAAGGAATTACTCAATAGGTACAAGCAATTCTCGAAGGCGAGCATTTATAGGCATGCGAAGAAACCTGTAGGAGCCCTCGCTATCGATAAGAGGAAAAATAATCCTGGGCGACCTCCGAAACTTAGTGACCGAGATAAGCGTTCAATAATTCGTCAGGTTCGTGTTTTACGGGATTCCGTAGGACATTTTACTAGCAAGCATGTTCGAGTATCGGCAGGAATTCAATCACGTGTGTCAGATGAAACTGTAAGGCGTGTGTTGCGTAAAGATGGCTTAAGATACAGGCATGCACGAAAGAAGGGTCTGCTAACGCAAAAAGATTTGAAATCAAGGCTGGCATTTGCTAAGAAAGTGAAGCGTAAGCTGAGTCCCAAGTTTTGGAAGGATGCAATTTCTTTTTATATTGATGGAGTCAGTTTTACTCATAAGTATAACCCATCCGATCAAGCTCGCGCACCGAAGAGTATGGCCTGGCGTCGGCGTAACGAAGGTCTAAAGTATAACTGCACGGCTAGGGGAAATCATGAGGGCACAGGGGGAAAAGTAGCTCATTTCTTTGTAGCAATTGCGTACAGGAAAGGGGTGGTTTTGTGCGAGCAATACAATGGAAAATTAACCGGGCAAAGTTTCGCCGACTTTATCCGTGAGCATTTTCCTCGCTTGTTTGATGCCTGTTCCAACCCAAGGGGCAAGTTGTTTCTGCAAGATGGAGATCCATCGCAAAACAGCAAGAAGGCGAAAGATGCTATACAGAGTATAGGAGCTAGAAAATTCTCAATCCCACCGAGAAGCCCTGATATAAATCCAATAGAGAATGTTTTTAATTTAGTGAAACGCAAACTTCTCTCGGATGCAGTAGAACAAAATATAGAGCGAGAAACATTCGAGCAATTTGCAAAACGAGTGAAGAAAACTATGGAAAACTTTCCCAAGAGTGTTATTGACAAAACCATTGAGTCCATGGATAAAAGAATTGGTTTAATTATCAAATCGAAAGGACAGCAAACAAAATATTAAAGATAAAATGATGGCTTATTTGAACACATGACGATATGTTAATTCAAAAGCAATGCCTTTTCCTCACTAAAGTGTAACGAGTTACCATGGGTTACCAACGTGTTACCATAAGGGTTGTATGTTAACTTTAGTAAAGTAACGCGTTACCAAATTATTTTAAAAATATATATATATATTATATTTATTTTTATAAAATAATGGTAACGCGTGGTAACCCATTGTATTAAGATAAGTCTGATGAGATTCTCATGTGGTAACGCGTTGGTAACCCGTTACATTTTGACGATATAATTACACTATGAAAGTGTCATAACTCAGCAAATGATCTGTGATCATTTGATCACTTGGCGGCCTCGTCCTGCATTCTCTTCCTTTTCTAAACTTAGCTCTCTTCCTCTCCCGTGAATGCCAATTCTGCAAAGCAACGGGCACACGGAGGGACACGTTTTTGATCTCTTTCTGCAATCTGATAGTGAAATTCAAACACCTTCCAACGAATGGACATCATTTCTGTTTCCCGATCATCGTAGAGGTTGAATCTGCCCGAGTAGATTATGCGAGACTTGCTTGTGGCAAAAATGGGCGTATCTTTATCGATGAGGACATCGGAGGAGAACTGGTTCTTGGGTGCCGGGAGTTTCACAATCTCGCCTTCTAACAGTAGCAGCAAATCACTCCAGGAAATCATTTCTCGACTCCAACGAAGATCTTGCAAAAGAATAACTTCAGCTTCATCAGCACCCACCCATGCGTACTTATCATTCGCAGGTTTGGAGAAAACAGTATAGATTAACTCCAATGGCTTTAACAAAAACGTTTTGCCGCAATTTGCCGGCCCAATTATCATGAGATTAGGAAATTTGCCCCTACCATTCACCAAAAGATCTCGAATTGCCGCAGCGTAAACGAATGGCTGTATCTTGTTGTTTTGTAACACTTCTAATGCGCATTTCAGCCAAAGCTTCTCACAATTAGGGGAGCATGCACTTGCCAGTTTTTCTCGGAGAATATCCACTCTCGATATCTTCTCGCGCTCAAGATTATCATGAGCGTTTTCCAGCAGCCATGTTTTGTGGATAAGTTCATTGAATACTTTGGAAGACTTAGACAATACAAAATTAGCGAGATCCATCTCTCCTTCGTTGCTTCTTTCTCTTGCAAGGGCAAAAAGCTCGGTATCCCTCTTGATGCTATTTTTTACCAAAAACTGAGAGACCTCCAGGTTTGTGAGTCTTCTCGCTTTTGCGGGCTTTTTCACAGTATGTGTTGTACTGAAATCTTCAACCGCTTCGCGTTCTCTCTTTTTTGCTTCTCTGTAGGCTTTAGTGGACTTTGTGGTCTTCGGTAAGCCTGCTTCAGTCAAGTCTGGGTGACCCACACTGTGGGCAACACGTTCGTCCGTTTTGCAAACATAACGGTACGCTGAAATATAGTTGTCGTGGTGATCGGAGAAATTAAGCGATACACTGTACTCCTTCATGACATTGTTTTTAACCATAAGCCATTTCTTTGGAGCTGTGAGTTTTAGTGACACATGATAGTGAAAGCCACCGTTTTGATGTTCCTCAAGGCAGCACGCCCAGTGAGCAACCTTTGCTTTTCCATAGCCACGGTTAAATTGATTTTCGAGCATTTGTCCGAAACTTTCTCGAGTGGGAAATTCGTTCAAATTTGCTTGCGAGTAAGTAACTAAATAAGTTCTCCTACCGCTCCGTGGATTCTTAAGAGTCTCTGACTGGAAATCGTCCATTACACGTTGTAGTTTAATATCATACTTAACCGTTTACCTTGACGAGTTTACCAGTTTAAATTCAAACTTAAATTTGTCCTGCTAGATGATTATTCAATAATGACTTCCGTTAAGAACTCTACTTCCGGTTAGTTCCGGGTTGTTCCGGTTATAAGCAATGCATTTTACTTGCACTAGCATTCATCAAATCACAATTCCACGTATGTTCATGGAATTCTGAATGTTTCAACGCGCTACTAAAAGGAATACCCATGCCAAAGGTACCTGCTTCATATATGGTTTACAATTCATGTATTATTCAAATCCTTAGCTTATTTACATGTAATTTATGAAGTCAGTCGTTAGTAGTATACGAAAATAATGTCAAATCGAAAACCTAGTGTTGGACAGTTGAATATTCCTATTCGATATGTTTTCAAATTTTCAGACAATCGTCCACAAAATATTTGAGACAACCCCCTTGCCCCCCTTCACAATGTTGTGTGAGACAATAAAATTGTTAAATGGTGGCCGGTGACGATATTATATTTTCAAGTTTGTCCATACGTGTGGAAAGCTTTTAAGACTTCAATACTTGTTTCTCTGCTACGGTTGACAGTCACAACAATGTGAATAGGGGAGGAGGGGAGATTTTTAAGAAAGTCTCAATATATTTTGTGGACGATTGTTGGTCTTGATGAAATGATTTGAGCACTGCTTTTGTTGAGTTGTATTAGTTATATTGTATATTGGTGTGGTTGTGGGTAGATTTCCAAAGATGTTTTATTGATTCATGTGGAGATAATAACGGAAACTTTATTGTGTTATTTTTCTTTTTACATATACAATTATAAATATCGCTGTTACATATAATCTATAATTGGCTACTTTATCACAACTAGTATATAAGAAAAACTAACCAAACAAACTTTTAAATAGCTAACAACTCAGGGTCTTCCCAATCCTTATTTTGGCAGCAAAAAATGTAATATTAGTAATAATAATAATAATAATAATAATAATAAAAATAATAATAATAATAATATTAATAATAATAATAGTAATAACAATGGAAACTTTATTGAAAAAAACATACAATCATAAATCTCACTGTTTCAGGTAACTTATGACTGACTATTTGAACCAATTCGTTAGTGAGCATAAACAAACAAATAAACTAAAAACAATCAAACAAACAAACACACAAACAAATAAACACAAAAAGAAATAAACAAACAAACAAGTCAAATATACAAAAGCTACTTGTGGTTGCAAATATATCTTTAAATGATCACTAATCCTGGGTTTGTCCACTCTTTATTTTGGCAACAGAATATATAATATGTTGTCCTAATTGCGATTAACATGATGTTCCTAATACCTTAATTCTGATGGTGTTGGTTAAAATCTAGATTGCTAAGCGTTTTTAAAAATGAGATGGACTCCTTTGAGAAAACACCCGATGAGCTTATTGATTAATAAATTCCACTGATTTAAAAAGTTATCGCTGTTGCCTGATAAGATCTTTACATCTTGTACGCTTGCGGTGAATATTTACTTGGAGGTTGAGTTGATAACCAATGGACAGTTTGAGAATATAAAGACGAGTTTTGCAGGTTTTAAGGAGTAGATCGGGGTGGAACTGGTCATGGATCACGGTGGAACTGAAGATGGAAGGATTCTGATATCCTGGGAGATCATCAAAAAAGGTCGAGTTGGGAACAGATTGTAGTGTTTTTGCCATGAAGTCGAGGACAGAATCATGTCTCTGACTAAATTGTGGCAGGTATGACTGCCATCCTGCAACTACGTGTAATAGACTTCCAGGGTTTAAGTGGAAGGAGCAACCGGAATTGGACATTATTCTCTACTTGGTACGGTTTTTGTGGGTGGGAAGGGAGTTATTGATATAATGGATGATGAAGTTGTAAATCTTTCTTTGAAGCTGTGACTGAAATTTACACCATATGCTGTTTAGCTTTGAAAATTAATAATTGAGTAGTACACTATATATATTATATTATATTTTGAAGGGGAAGCGTGAACTTGTTTTTTTTTAGTATAAGATAGTTAAGAGAATTACTAAAAATAGATTTATTAAATCAGCAAAATGTTAATATTTTCCGGGGGGGAGCCGTTTTTGTAACAGTAAGTATAGAAAAATGTAAAGAATGTATTTTGATGAATTTATTCCATATTTGGTAATAGGGAATAAATGAAACAAAATACATCGTATTTGTTTCCATGTCCCTGGAGAAAAAAAATGAGATGATGATGTAATAAGATAGTTTTGTTTGGTAGGGTGGGTAATTTGATGGATATGTGGTGTGTTGGTTAATATTTATATATGTAAGAAGAGAGAGGGGATTGGTGAAGGGTAAGTTCACGTTCCGCATCTAAAGCCTTGGTAGTGCCGAATGAGCGCGAGATTCAAATGTTGAATGTTTTATGTATTTAGTTAAACAGGATATGATGTCATTAATTAAATTAACCAATCAGATTAAAATGCAATTTGATATATGTGTTTCCATTTTTGGGAAAAACAAAGGAACTTTTAGACGGAATTTTTTATGTATTGATGAAATATTTTATGTGTAATCATTATACGTTGAAACACTGAGTAAGCTGGATCTGCAGAATTTTTCTTATGCTGATTATTTGAGAAAAAAGTATTCCTCTCTTTTTAATTTATCTAGTTTTATCTTTAATTTATCAGTCACATTTATCTTATTTATCTTTAATTTATCCATCACAACATTGTGTTGTAACAATGTTGTGTGAGACAATAAAATTGTTAAATGATGGTGATGATGTTATATTTTCAAGTTTGTCCATATGTGTGGAAAGCTTTTAAGACTTCAATACTTGTTTCTCTGCTACGGTTGACAGTCACAACATTGCGTTGTAACAATGTTGTGTGAGACAATAAAATTGTTAAATGGTGGTGATGATATTATATTTTCAAGTTTGTCCATACGTGTGGAAAGCTTTTAAGACTTCAATACTTGTTTCTCTGCTACGGCTGACAGTCACAACATTGTGTTGTAACAATATTGTGTGAGACAATAAAATTGTTAAATGGTGGTGATGATATTATATTTTCAAGTTTGTCCGTACATGTGGAAAGCTTTTAAGACTTCAATGCTTGTTTCTCTGCTACGGTTGACAGCCACAACATTGTGAATAAGGGAGGAGGGGAGATTTTTAACAGTCTCGATATATTTTGTGGACGATTGTACTTATTGTGAATTTGAACGACAGTTAGCACACGTTGAGTATTATCATGATTATTGCGATTGTCTTAGATACAGAGTAACAACTCATCAACTGTACAATTTTTGAAGAGATAAAATGCTGGTTTGCGACAAATATTTTGAACAGGTGTCACACCTTGACGAAACTGATGACAGATATGTTGATCGTCTTGCATATGTAAAGGCTAGCATTAACAGAGAAACCAGATATCTGTTTTCAAGCAGATTACTTGTCTATTTAGGTAGGCTTTATGCTCTTGTAAATAGATTAAGAAAAAAAAGAGAGAATATTGTAAATGTGGTAGGCTTTCAGAATTTACTTGTAGCTGTGATATTCAGGTAAAGAAAGATGTATTGAATAAATAAAATTTTTCAAATAAAATTTCTCAATAAAATTTCTCAAATAAAATTTTTCTATAAAAACTTGCCTCACACTTGCTTATAAACATAATTCGTTGAATAGTTTGTTATGGCTACATCTCCACAAAAAGTATTGACGCAACATATTACAGCTTATTTTCATTCTTTTCGTGATGCAGGGTTTGTGCCAAAACCCTATATTGATACGAATGATACTACAAGAAATTTGTATTCTTTTCACAAAACAAAATGGTCTGATGGTGTTATAACAAAAGGTGAAGAGTTGAGCAAGCGTAAACCAAAAAAAAAAATTATAAAAAATTCAGACAATACATTTCAATTGTGCTCGCTGTTGAAAAATGCAGAAGATTATGATGAACGAAACATAATACACACGATTATCGTAATTTTAGATAAAAACATTATGGAGAAATACAAGAATTGTCTTAGATATAGTATTATGAAAGTGAAAAAGTCAATTTTTAAAGATGCTGTAGCTAATAAGTTAGAAAAAAAGGAATACATTTGTAGCGATCAACTACTTACTAACCCTACCAAGAATATGTTTTTAAATTCAATAACGTTGGATAATTTGAATTTTAATGTCGGCATTGACGAAGATTTAATACTCATATGCCAGATTAACTTAGAGACATATGTTCTATATAAAGGTGGTGGCAAAACGTGTGGGATTGCTTTAAAAGAGTATTCTACTTACGATGTAATGATGATTTATTCGTATAATTGGTTTAGAAATGTTAGAGAATTACATGCGTGCATGTATACACTACACAAAAGAATTTTGGACAAAATTAGACTCAGACATATGTAATGGCAGACAGTTTTTAATTAAGAACAGTATTTCCGAATTAAAATTTGTGCATGAAAAAAATGATTGTTTAGTGTGTTATATTGTGTTAAAAGAACTGATATCGGCAAGACAATTACAATATTTATGTAAAGAAGTTTTCAACATTTATATTTACATCAAAACTTGTAACGTGTTTTAGTACTTGTCGTTCAACTGTATAACATCACCTGGGTGTAGAATTCTCTATATCAACGACCCATTGTTTACATCTGCTGTAACTATACGTCCTTCTGTTTTTCAACAATGTTAAATAAACATGACAAGCGTGCCCTTATACATGAGTTTACAACAGATGATTAGTTGAAATTAAATCACACATACGTGAAAGTCAACATCTGTTAAGTGAGAACTTTATTTTCGAAGTAAGTTTGTGTGTGAAAAAAACAGCTGTGTAGTATGTTCATTTGACCACACATATTGCTATATTGCGTTACAAGAACCATTATCAACTGAAAAATTACATGATTTGTTCCAAAGAGTTTTTAATCTTCATATTTGCGAGGTTGAAACCAGTAACGCATTTCGACATGTGTTGTTCAACAGGGAATGATCTGCATGCCAAGTATTTCACATATAATGACAGGGTATGGATTATCTTTAATTAAGGATTATTTTTAATCTTCTTTTAATTATACGAACAATATGCTTTTGCTTTTTTCTTGAAGTTAATTAAATACTTTCACTTTTTTATAGGGGTCAAATTTGTGGTTTTCCAGGATTTTTTGTTGAATCAGATTTACAACCAGATTTAAATAAACTGTTGGACCGTACTATAAAGGACTATGAGGACTCAATAAAGATTTCTTCTGACAATGATTACAATATGTTCAAAATTATATCAAATATACCAGTCAAAAAAAAAGCAATACATTTTTTATCTTAGCAATACACAAGTACATTAATGATGTTGTCGGTTTAACCATTTTTAATTCTGAATATGAGCGTCAATCATTTATGGATATGATGTATTTGGATTATAGTAAAGAGATTACTGACTACCTTATTGCTAAAAAATGCCATCTATTTTAGAAGCATTTATTTTTGTTAGGTGTGATGATTTTATTGTTGAGAAAATAAACTGTTGAAACATTGAGCATATAAGAAGCATTGTTTCCCACCACTTGCTTAACTTTGTCTCTCTAGTGACACGCAATAGTAAGACACGATAATCTTTAGACACGGTAATGGCGGGCAATAAAATTGTAGCTAATGTTGCAGCAGCTGAATACGACACAAATTTTCTTAGTTTAAATGGAGGTATGGAAAAATTATATGGCATAACAAGTACAACAATCAAATCAACTTGTGTTTGGGCACGATAGTAGAAGAAATTGAGGGGCTTTATACGACGTGCACGCTTCCTATAGAAAGTGAAGCATTCGATACACTTTTAAAATGCTATGAAAACCATAAGAAGAGTGACGAAAATTTTAGTTTTGATGTTCGCTTTGAGGTACATGAGGTATTGTACGGGAAAGACTTAAAGAGAACTGTTTTGCGAAATGTTTCACCGAAGTTTGGCGGGTTGGAAACAATTAATCAAGTAGGAAAAATTAAACAATGAGAGGATTGTGAGAGACCACCTCACAAATAGTGGATCTTGATCCAGACCCAGTTGCACTAACAGATGTGGCATGCGTTATCAGAAATGCAAAGAAGAAAGAATGGTCAGATGTGAAAATCGGGTTTACATTTTTGAAAAAATCGTCTTTTGACGATCACGGTTGCAAGACTACCAAACTCTTCTCAAAACAAAAACTGAAAAGAATTCTGTCCCTATACCATCTCCTGCTATCGAAAAGAAAAGAAAGACGGCAAAGAGTGATCGTGCCAGTGCAGGAAAGAAAAAACAACACAAATAATGCATGATGTTAGATAGCGACAACAAAGAGGTAATACAGTGTATGGTACAACTTTTTAATATTATGAAACTCACAGGAAGAGATGTTGAAGATTGCGTACGCCTATGTAATCAAATAGCGTGCAGAAATACAAGTGTTGATTTAGTGAGAGATATATTTAATAACTTTGGTAAGGAATGATTAAGTAAGTTATAAAAGGTTTCGTCTTTCTTTTGCAGATGTGTGATTAGAAATGGTTGCTAAACAAAGAAATGTAAAAAAAACTGATGTTGATATAGATTTAATTAAGAAAGCTTCTAGATTGTTGAAAGGTGAAAAATTTGATAAAGATGAACAAAAAGACACTTATTCTTTACAAAATCGAGTTTTAAAAAAATATAGAGGCTTAAGAATTAATGTAAATAACGTAAACGATCAATGGTCTATAGATTTGGCAGAAATGAATGATTTATCAAGATATATTTACCAATACAGATATTTGCTTGTCTGTGTTGACATAGTCTCACGTTATGCTTTTGTTACGATGTTAAAAAATAAAAGGAGTAAAAATGTAAAGAAAAAATTTGAGATGAATTTAAAAGAAAATGATGTGATACCGAAAAAGATTCAGTGTGATGAGGGTAGCAAATTTCAAAAGATACGTACAGAATGTACCAAGAAATATGGTTTTTCAGTATTTCACATGTATAATGCTAAATGAAAGCAATTCATGCCGAAAGATTTATTCAGATGCTTAAGCTGATGATAAGACATACTTAAACCATCATTGGCCGATTTAATTATGCTAATTACCTACCCTTGATTGTTGAAAGATATAACGAAGCCCCTCACAGGAGCTTGCACAGATTATCACCAAAAGATGTTTATTGTAATAAAAAGAGAGTGAATGAGACGAAAACATTGAAAAGTTTTTTAAATAAGAAAAAATGTGTAAAGAAATTATTGAGAGAAGGCAATAAAGTACAAGTGTCTAGAGTTAAAAATAGTGTGTTTGAAAAATTGAGTTTGCAAAAGTGGGTTGGAGAGATATTTACCGTTGATAAAGTATATATAACGAATCTGCCGATTTACACGTTAATAAATAGTGAAAACAAAAAAAATAGATGGTATTTTTTAACATGAAGAGTTGAGAAAATTATCATGACAAACTTAAAAATAATTAGTAATTTGGTGAATTAAAAAGGTGTTAATTATACGAACGACTTTGTTATGAGCTTGGATAAGCCCATTAACTGTGAGACACGTGGAACTTATCTTGAAGTGTTGAATGTATCGTATACGTTAACGACTAAAATATTTTAAAGGATGAATGTTACTTTGATATCGTTATGAAATACGGTTATTTTCGACAGACTGATAAGTGTCAATTTAAATTCATGAGTGAAAGATTTACCATACTCGAGGTGGTTTTTGATATCGGACAATTACTTGCTTTTATGAACTCGTGTTTAAATGAGTACGATATTAGTGTAGAGAAAACGAATTACAAAAAGATTATTTCTTTCTTTTATATACATAAGACATTTGCTTTCAAACAAAGTCAATCATTCGGCAGATTTGTGTGGAACGGTCATGCTTTAAACGACAAGGTAGCGACTGCGGTGGTGAAACTGAAATTGTTCTAAACCTTTCAAAAAAACTGAAGTTTATGCTTGGTTTCAATGCTGATACTGTACTGAAAGTTTCCTCAAATAGTAACAAGCTTCATAAGCCAACAGACGCATCACTCAAACAGTTGAATTGTCCAATTGTCAGGAAAAATTTACCCGATATATCAGACATTGTGAACAACATTTTTATATATTGTGACCAGTTGGAAAAAACAAGTTTAGGTGATTCTAAGTCGAGACTTTAAGCAGTTGTGCCATTACAAATTGAAGGACAAGGTAGCAGGGAAACATTTAATTATGAACCACCATCTGATATTAAAAGAAAGTTTATTAAAGCAACGGTTCGCGAACTATACGTTAGCTTATATAATTCAAGAGGTGAACACATAAATTTTGATTCAGGAACAGTGCGTATTGATTGCATCATTCATCATGATTGATTTAAAATTAAAA
>JAODVM010330660.1:0-11486 GCA_025400095.1 Phenganax marumi
CAAATAATATAGTTATATTATTCAGGAGATCTCAACATTTAGGTAGATTTCAAACTTTCACACACTCAGAAAAAATGACAAAAAACGCGCAGATTTTTGTGAGTTTCATGATTGCTTTACTATGATACGACAACAGTAGAATTTTTGTCAATTTTTTACATATAATACAAATTTAACTATGACCCTTTAAGTTTACATACATTTGACAAAACTAATGCAAGTTTTAAGCTCAAAATTTTATAAATATAAAAACATTTTAAAAAAAAAGTTTAAAAGGGATTGGGTCTACCTTGGGCCCACTGTATAAAAACGTAATTTTAACTATGATTCATGTTCCTCACTCTAGTTAAATCATCAGCTATGATTACTTAACTACACGACTTAATTGCATAGCAAAAATGCAGTTTGTTGGATGATTAACTAATCGTGTAGTTTACTACACAAGGAGTTCATGTGAGGGTAATTTAACACTACATAACATAAAGTAATTTTAACCACAGGTATGGATTTTCCATACGACTATGGACTCGTGCCTTCTCAATTGGGGATATTGGTAATGGTAACAGTTTATTACATACACTAAATAGCTCCAAACTAAAATATAGTGTAGTCTACAACAATGTTACTAACTATTTGATATACTAAAAAAGAAAAAAATGAAAATAAAGATTATTACAATTAAACTAAAATACAGTTACCATGCATCTGTAACAGTGTTAAAATTTTAAAAATCTATCTAAAAGGTGAGATAAAACTACTGCTTATCTCACTCTCTAAACGTTCTCAACTCTTTTGATACTAGTGTTATACTAATCAACAGCATGAAAGAGCGAACTATATTTGAACCATTCAGTACTACATGAAAAATTACAGTATTTTTCACCGTTTGATCTTGTCCGTCTATGCTTTACCTGAAGAACCTTATTGGGTAATATGTAATGTAATCTATGCTCCGGATTTGACATATCTCTAATTGGTTGAACGCACATGTCATCTCTGCGGTCGGCTAGAGGCTTAAGATTCAGTTCTACTAACGCTTGATAGTGATCGAATCGTGGGCAGATTACCTTTAATGCTCTGAATTCTTTTTATATCCTTAACTTATCTTTAGTGAGGTTGCCAGTCCACACTAGGGCTTTATTACCACTATGTAAAATGTCTTTAGGGCATTTCTTGGCGGATTGTAGCTCCACAAAATTTTTATAGCTCCTTATAATCTCTTGGCTCCCTTCTTAATAATTTACTCTGAATTTGTTCTCCACCTTAGATTGCTATCAAACCACAGCTCAAGTAATTTATAAGACTTTACTATAATAAGCAGTTGGTCCCCAATTGTAGCTGGAGGTATGACTGTTTTATTCCTTTGGAGGTCGATTTGCAGTTCTTTGCACTTTCTAGGATTAAGTTGCATCTTATTATCTCATATGAACTGTACAGCGCTTTCTAAATTACGTTGCATATTCCCAGTTGCATTTCCTGAAATATGTTCCGAAACGTTTATAATTTCTGACATGGTGGTATTGTCCATAATCATTGAGACTTTATCACTACTGTTTGCCGATGGAGAGATTATCAAAGGGAGGTCATTAATATGTATTAGGAAAGCTAGTGGGTCAGTTTTACTTCCCTGTGGTACTCCTCCTTTGATGTCAACTGGGTCTGAAAGAACGTTTGCAAATTTACTAACTTGTGATCTACCTCGAAGGTATGACACAAGCTATCCTATCACTGCTGATCTTACACCAATTTTCTCACAATTCTGTAGCAGCTGGTTGTGATCTATAACATCAAACGCCTTTCAAAAGTCAAGAAAATTTACTCTTACTACCTTTTGTTTTCTTCCATGCCTGAAAACCACTTCTGTGCAAGATTCACAAGGGCCAAAACCGTAGAGGATCCCAGCAAACCACCGAACTGCTCTTCACGAATTTTCTCTTTTATATCGTCATACAACCACTCAACAACGTATGAATCTTGTACCTTGGATGGAACACTGGTGAGAGGTATTTGCCGCAGTTGTTCTACGTTCATACAGGGGTAATTTTTGGGATCCCACATACGGTGTAAAATGTCCAAATTTTGAGAAACACTCGTGTGAGAAAAGATTCATTATATATATTTGCAAAGGTAATAGCACAGGAGGTCGAAAATATTTAATCAACTTCAAATATGGGTCATATGGACCAGCTGCTTTCCCAACATTTAGGCTCCTTAGCTTCTCTGCAACAGATGCCACTGTAACAGGAGGTAATGGATCGAATGCACCATAGGTTGACCATTCCTCATCCACTTCGGTAAAGTCACTTGTAGTACTTGAGGAAAATTTGTTTATATATGGTCTGCAGTTTGCTGATTACTCATGGGTAATTCGGTGACTTGGTCCAACAATCAGATGGCACTCTTCCTTTTCCCAACAATATCATTTATGTTTCTCCACCACGTTGTTTGGGAGATGAGCCTGATGATATCACACACAACTGCAATGATAAGCATCCTACTGAAATAATCGATACAGATGTTTTCATTATCTTGATTGAATACATTGAAAAATACAAGACAACAAGAATAAACAAAATGATTCAACAAAACAGGCGCTTTTCCCACAAGAATATCTAATGACGTTATTTAACAGCCTAGGAACAACACGCAGCCTGGGCAGAAACCAAACCAAGAATTATGACAGGATATAGGCAACAGTTGGATTGGCCTGAAGCTCATTAGCTATCGAATAGCACCGAGCTCTACCACTGAGTTAGTGTATCTTGAAAGAACCGTTTTTTCCGCCTTGTATGAAATCCGATATGGAGTCTGAACACGAGTTATTGAAAGTAAATGGAGCATCGGCATCAGTTGTGGATTCGGAAGCAGTCTTCAAGTCCCAGCCTTCGTGACAGACATCCAAATGGCAGTGGACAAGGCGCTCGAGTCAAGAGAACAAGAAAAGTCACACGAAGACGAAGTCACGGCATTGGAAACGCTCTGGGAGAATATTCAGTCCAGGTTGGTGGTAGGCGCGACGAGCAAAGGAATATCAGGTACATTACTGCAACCTTCTTTTGTGTGTATCTCGGGGTCGACTTCGCTGCCACAATCAAGTACCACCGAATTGCCTGTATGTTCTGTTGCTTGCATGACTGTCACCGAATCGCTGTTCTCGTCGACCTTAGTTTCGACAACTACTGGTGGCTTAAATCAAGCATTTATTTTGGGACCGGGCCACCCACCTATCCCACCAATATTGGTCACTCAAATCGTAGCATATAAGTTTATTGAAATGCTTGAGCTCACCCCGGAAAGCTTGGGAAACCCAACAAACGAGGTCCCATCTTTTGTGATCGAAGATGGCTTGCACCGCAGGATCCATTGCCAAGATTTCGCGGGCAAACAAAAGCATAGTCCTAGCCGGGAGCCTCGCTGTAGGCGACAAGTAAAACACGATCAAGGACGGTGCGTTTGTTGGTAATATTAGAAATCAAAATCCTTTTAATTGCTTATCTCAAATGAACATGTGTTTGACAAAGGCTTGCCCAGTTTCTCTAATCAACGTAGTCAATTCAATGGTTCAATTATGTATCATAGGGATAGACATAAAGTCGATTATATGTTAAATGGTCTGGGTAATGGTTTTTGCCTAGAGTTCCATTCAGAAGCAGCAACTCTTAAATCTGCACGGGCAAACTGCGCCTCCGCTTTCAATCTTCTTTGATAATTAGCGAATATTTAGCAAAAGAAGTTTCGCTAGGACACGTTCTTGGACTGACTTCGACGGCATTTGCACCATTACCCCATTTGCGTGTAAGTCCCTTTGGCGTTATACCCAGAAAAGACGGCGAGTGGCGCTTAATCCTTGACTTGTCTTTTCCGTTCGGTCTTAGCGAAAATGATGGTATATTTAAAGATGATTTCACACTTACTTACAGCAAAGTGTCTGATGCGACTTCATTAATTGTAAAAGCTGGACGTGGTGCTTTAATGGGCAAAGTTGACAATTAAAAGTGCTCATTGCATAATTGCAGTGCATTGGGATGATCGTTTTCTGTTAGGCATGTTGTGGCATGGTAGTTATGACCTCGATTTGGCCCTACCTACCTTTTGACTTACCTTTCGCCACTGCGATTTTCCGTACTCTAGCGGATTAATTTTACTGGATTTTAGTTCACAACTACCAAGTTCTTGATCTTCTACACTATCTCAATGATTTCTTTACGTTAGGCCCACCTAATTCTAATACTAGTGCAAACCGTCTAACAGCAGTCAATCAGTCTGCATGTGAATTGGGAACACTTTTGTCTCCAGAAAAGTGCATCTGCCCCACCACTTGCCTAATTTTTCTCAGCATTGAATTAGATTCAGCCAAAATGATGGCGCGATTGCCAGCAGTAAACACTCGGAAATCATTCAACTTCTGAATGAATGGGTGCCCAAACGTTGGTGTAGACTAAAAGACTTGCAATCACTAGTTGGTAGATTGTATCATGCATGTGCCATGGTTCCACAAGGGCGCACATTCATGCGTCGCTTGATTACTTGAGGAAGGGATCCAAGCTCATAGGCTTAAGTAAGAAGTGCAAATCAGACATCTATGTCTGATTTGCACTCTATGTCTGATTTCTGCCTACATGGGACAGCGTGTATTTCTTTGATTGACTCGACTGGGCACCAGTCCCTGACCTGTTCTTGTCTACAGATATGTCTGGGGCCTTGGGATACGGCACGTTCTACTCAGGTGCATGGTTCAATGACGAATGGTTGCCACCCCAAAAGTCACGGAGCATAGCCTATAAGGAGTTGTTTCCTATTTATTGTACTGGCCTGTAACGTTTGGGGATCTGAGTGGCGCAATCGGCAAATTCAGTTTCACTGAGATAGTCAGAGTGTTGTCGCGGTTTTTTCGTGAGGCAGCTCCAAAGATAGTCACCTGATGCAGCTATTAAGAGAATTGTTTTTGTACGCAGCCCGCCAAAATTCTAAAGTCGCACCGCAAAGCACTTCCCAAGCAAGGACAACGGCATTGCTGACTCGTTGTCTCGTTTTAACATGCAGGTCTTTTCCACTTGGCCCCAGAGGCGAGCCCAACACCAATGGTAATTCTGCCAGCACAGGTAGCCCAATTGACCTTGTAGAGCTAAGCCAACAAGTTCCTGCATGTACAAGGGCATCGCCAATTCCACAAACCGTACGTACGAGGCAGCACAGCGCAAGTTTCTGGAGTTTTGTCACTGGACTCGATGCGTCAACTAAGGATCCAAGGATAGTGAAAAGCTTCAAAGGAAAATGCTGATAAACACGCGCAAGGAAAAGTTTCGCAAGATTGGTTTTCAGCTGGCCCGTGCCAGTGGCTTTAATGTTGAAGTATTTAATTTTAGAAAGTACCGTACATGTTCACCTCCGTAACGCTAATGGATGGAGTTTACGATTTGCGACACGCGACGACACGTTCGATAAACAAGGAAAGTCTCCATGCTGAGCAAAAAACCAGGCTTATAGCACAATATAATTGTTCTTCACACGTCACACACTCTACTACACTACACACATTATACCGCACTCATGTACGCATTGTGATAGAGTCACCACGATTCATATTGTAGGTTGTATTCCTCCAATTGATATTCAAATGTATATGCTTCCAGTAGTGGCTGATGACTGTTGCGCAAAATTAAAATACATAACGCAGTATAAAAGCTACATTAAAGTTCTCGCAGTTGTTTACAGATGCTAAGCTAAGTAGTAATGATATCTTATTAGCTGATAATATATTACTCATCAAAAAAGTTTTCACTTTGCCAATTGTGCAGTGAAAATTATCATCAGTAGTCTAGTTGAATGTACATTTTCTAATGCTGCAACAATGACAGGATAGCAAGAAATGCCAAGAACTTGTGATTTTAAACAGCAAGACTGCGCAATTTTATATTCAATTTGAATGACATTAGCACAGATCTCATTAATACATGCGTAGCAGCACTATACCGTTACTTTGTAAATGCAAACTTTTTGATGATTGTTTTCTATGATCATTACAACACAAGTCTACAGCTTTGTACATTCATGAAACTTTATCGCTGACTATCTAGAATTTACTTGACTTTACTTGCAACATTCGCTTCATTGACCGGTAATTCGTTCGATGTTAGTGCACAGAAAAAGACATAAACTTGTTTGACATTATAATAGCATCCTCGCAAAATATGAAGCTCTCAAAATGAACTTTTCTTGGCGTGGTATTTTTATTTTACTCAGTCCTATCATTTCTGCCATTACATGGGCAAAAGAAATACCTAAGACTTCACCTATAACCTACTAGCACACACGTATTTATGTTGTTGGGGAAAGAATTGGGTGTTCTGGGGTAAATATTGTTGCATCTCGGCATCTCAAATAGCCTAAATAATCTTGAAAACACTGACAAATTACAACAAACTACGAACT
Source organism: Phenganax marumi (assembly GCA_025400095.1). Lineage (NCBI taxonomy): Eukaryota > Metazoa > Cnidaria > Anthozoa > Malacalcyonacea > Clavulariidae > Phenganax > Phenganax marumi. The sequence continues at coordinate 6,433 of JAODVM010330660.1, forward strand.
ACAAACTACAAATCACTACTTAATCACTACGAACGTAACTCTTATACACTCCCCCGGAAAGTTTACACTGTGAATGAATGAATGTCTGAATGTACGACTGACTCGTTCGAATTTTCGCCACTCATCACAATACTGCAAAGTTTCGAAGAAACTTTGCACTAAAAATGATTTACCGTTGGCAGCATCCGAATGGACTTTTACGCCCTTTGTCACCCATCTCTCTAATTGAATCAAGGCTTCATTCCTCAAAGTCTACCTTGCCGGAGTATGCTCATTGCACATCGAGCATGGTTTTCCAAATCCACTGACTGACTGCTTTACGCTGGAACAAGTATTGCGGGGCATAAAACGATCTCAAGGCGTGTTGAAATGCGAATGCCTTTCCGTGATGTTGGAAGTACCGCTTCGGATTCGGCCCCTCTTGGATCTCAAGAAGTACGATGACAGTCTATTTTGGATGGCATGCTGCACTGGCTTCTTCGAGTTCCTCCGTTCGGGCGCATTCACGGCATCGACACATAATTTTGATCCGTGTATACATTTGGCTGTGGAGGATGTTCAAATTGATTGGCTACACTACCCAAAGGTTATCTTCTTACGCATCAAATGTTCAAAAACGGATCCATTTAGCCAAGGGCACACTATTTGCCTGGGCGCCTCACGGAATGTAGTGTGTGCAGTTAAGGCTCTTGTGGACTACCTTCACAAGCGGGGAGGTCGTCCCGGAGCATTGTTTCGACGTGCTTTCGCGCAGCCTCTGACGCAACCCTTACGCTATGGCTCAAACATGCGGCTTCATACACTGGTGTGGAGGAGAACTTTTTGGGTCACAGCTTGCGAATTGGGCTTGCTACTTCGGCAACTGCAGCAGGAGTTCCTGATCATCTCATCAAGACAATGGGGAGATGGTTTAGTAATGCGTATCAATTGTATATACAGACACTTTATCATATTATAGAAATGGTTCCGGCCAGTATAGTTTGTCATCAGTCAAACGAATCGTAGTGAGTTATTTACAATGCGCATTTTAACATTCACAACGTTGTGGTCAGCAATTAGAGTTGGGGGGCTTCTTCACCATTCTTACACCATCCTCAACCAGGGCCACCTAAGTTGTTACTAATCAACTAGGTACAAATTAAGTGCTTCTAAATTTGTACCTGGTGTAAATTAAGTGCTCATGCTAAACATTCGGATGTAAATTAAGTGCCCCCCAAATATAGCTACTCTGTTCATGAGCCAAAATTAAACTAACAATGAATCGAGTGTTAATCCATTTATATTGTTGTTTCATTTAATAAAATGACAACACAACATGAACACAAATGAAACTTCAAATATTGATTTTCAAAATAATTTACCTAAGCAAGATAAGACAATGATCAGTACAACAAAAAAACAAATCTGGTGATTACAAAAAAAATTAAAATTTTACATTAAATAAAGAGGGTATGAATATAAACTTACTAATAGCAAAAAAAAATATATGGAAATGATGAACTAAAAAAACTTAACACTAAATCTAAACCAGGAAAGACAACGATAAGTTTGTATAATTACCTGATGAAGCAAAAAAGCTATTTAATGAAAAAATTATGATTCAAGGCTTAATAGAAGAAAAAGTGAGACGAACCGAGAAAAAGTTTCGAAGTGAAAATAAGTCGAAACATGATATTGAATTTTGGAAACAAACTAAGAAAAATGCAATACAAGAGCAAGAAACACTAAAGTCTATAAGAAAAAGAGGAGTTTTTGACATAAAGAAACTTATAAAAACAGGCAACATTACTGAGTACATGAGTCAAGGAACAAATAGACAAAAAACTAAACCTATCAAGTTTAAGCTTTAAAAAAAACAGCGATGGAAAATAATGTACAAGTTTATGTTACATATGGAAATGAAAAAAAAACATTACACATTTTTTTCAAGATGCAAAATACTTTGTATTAAAGTTAATAAGAGAAAAACTTATTAATCATAAGATTAAACTTGTTCTAAATTGTAAAATGGTTAAGAACGATCCCGCTACAGAGGACAAAACTATACACAAGGCGCATTTTCATAGTAATCACAAAATTACACTTCAAGAAACTAATCTAGAACAAATTTAAGAAAACATAATTCAAAAAATTATAGAGTGATTTTTACAATATCAAAAGAAAGGATCAGGATGGCAACTTGATCACAACATTACTCTTGAAATATAGCAAGTACAATCCAATGAAGGGGTCTTCATATGTAAAAACTCTAAAATGGATAGCAGACAAAAAAGCTATTATAAATCCAGAGAATTCAGACCAAGAGTGTTTCAAATCGGCAGTGACAATTGCGAGGTTTACAAATAATGATAAGGCTCATCCTCTGAGAATTACAAAGTTTTTAAGAGACAAATCAAATACACTGAACTTTAAAAATATCAATTTCCAACCTTAATTACAGAAATGGATAAGTTTGAAAAACAGAATACAGATATATATATTACTGTATTTGGAAATGATACAAACTCAATATATCCTTTAAGAATTTCGACCAACACTGCGAATGTAAGACTACTAGTATTAGAAGACAGACATTATTGTGTGACTAATAACATGAGTAGGCTTTTGAAGAGTCAAATTACAAAAAAGAAAGTAGTAAAATTTATATGCGATTGCTGTTTAAACTGCTTTGGAAGACAAGACTTATAACACAAACACATGGAATATTGTAGCTCGTACGACTGTGCAAAAACAAACACGCCAGATCCCAATTCATTTGCAGAGTTTAAAAATTTCCAACATATAACTGAAGTACCACTTGTAATATATGTGGATTTTGAGTGTTTTACAAAACCTATACATAAGAATTTAGGTGATTCGGCAATTCAATATCAAAAACATGAACCTAGCAGATTCTGTTATAATATTAAATGCTTTGATGATTCAGTTTATAAACCAAAATTGAAATATTACACAAAGACATCAGAAGATGAAGACATTAGTTAAATATTTGAAAATAAAATAGAATATGAAATGAAGCAAATACATCATGAGTACAAGTTTCCAAAGACAATTGTACTTACCAATTCTAACAAGGAGAACTTTAAAAATGCTTCACATTGTTATGCTTGTAAGAATGAACTATATGAGGACAAAGTTAGAGACCATTGCCATTTTACAGGCAAATATTGCGGCGCTGCTCATAGTCAATGTAATTTGAAACTAATTAAGCTGAAATTCATTCCTGTTATATTTCATAATTTAAAAGGGTATGACAGCCACTTATTTATAAGAAATTTAGGTGTTTCTGAAGGAAATATTAACTGTATTCCAAAAACTGAGGAAAAATATATAAGCTCTACTAAAAAGGTGTAAGTAGATATTTAAGGACAAAGACACAGGCAAAGTAATAGGTGTTAAAAGAAAACTACGATTCATTGATTCATTTAGGTTTATTAGTCAAGGCTTGCGAGATTCGGTAAATAACTTAGACAAGTCAGACCTTAACAGCTTAAAATTATATTACCCAAACCATATAAATATACTCTCTAGAAAAGCAGTTTACCCTTATGATTATATACACTTGCTAGATAAACTATTTGAAACAAAATTACTATCCAAATTAAAATTTTAGTCAAAATTAAATAATCAAGACAATTCAGACGAGGATTATAAACATGCACAAAGAGCTTGGAAAACATTTAATATAAAAATTACGAGAGATTATCATGACTTATACTTAAAAACAGATGTGTTATTATTATGTGATGTGTTGGAATCCTTCCATTTAAGTAACTATAATCTAGATCCTGCTTGGTACTACACTTCACCAGGTCTCGCCTGGGATGCAGCACTTAAACTTACTAAAGTTAAGTTAGAACTACTACATGATCAGGAAATGTACCTTGTGATAGAAAAAGGAGTTCAAGGAGGTGTTGCAATGATTACAAAACAATATGCAGTAGCAAATAACAAATACCTAGATGACTATAATCCAGAGAAACTAAGTATATATATTCCATATTTAGATGCAAATAATTTATATGGTTGGGCTATGATGACTAAATGACCTACAAATAATTTCAAATGGATGAATTCTAAAGAAATTCAAAGTTGGGACAGAATACCTTGTATATTAGAAGTAGACCTTAAATATCCTGAAAAATTACATGATAAGCATAATGACTATCCACTAGCACCAGAAAGAGTAAAAACTGACTTGGATAATGAAAAATTAATTCCAACTTTAAATTCAAAGTTTAAGTATGTAGTGCATCATGAGTCGCTTAAAAAATATATAAACAAGGGTCTTGTACTAACAAAGATACATCGAGGAATTCTCTTTGAACAATCTGAATGGTTAAAGTCTTATGTAGAACTTAATACTAACCTTCGAACAAACTCAAAGTCCAAGTTTGAAAAGGACTTTTTCAAATTAATGAACAACTCTGTCTTTGGTAAAATGATGGAAAACTTGACAAATAGAGCACATGTGCAATTAGTAAATAGCTCAGAGAAAACAATAAAACTATTTAAGAAACCTAATTACAAGTCTACTACAACATTTGATGAAAACCTAATTGCAGTGCATATGCACAAGACAAAGCTAGTATTAAATAAACCGATCTATGTTGGAATGCAATATTAGACATTTCAAAATCACCAATGTATGACTTTCACTATAATTACATTAAGCCCAAATGGACACTATACGCTAAAGCAAAGCATCATGGTAGTTTAGTTACCTCCATAGAATTTTGCATCATGGCGACTGTTTTTCTTTTCGCATGGGGGTGTGAAAAGATATGGAAATTACTCGAGTAATATTCTAGCTAATATTTTGATTAAAGCTGTTATAAATTCATTGAGGATTACTTTCAGTCTCGTTGTCTTACAGAATGTCAGAAAGCTTCAGATTTCGAGATATTTAACATGGCAAACACCGATTGTAAAATCAAGTGTGCCCTCCAACGGCTATTGGCAAGTACAAATTTCAACATCTCGCACATTTAAAAGCGGAGTGCTCAACAAAAGGTTATTCAAGATAACTAAAACGCATATGTCTATCACGTACA
>JAODVM010330771.1:0-28033 GCA_025400095.1 Phenganax marumi
AATTTAAACGGATTCATCGTGTAATTATTTGATCGGTCAAAATGTCCGTGCACAGTGAAACTGATCGGCCATATGGTGAATTTGATCGGCAAATAGCCGATTGCCGACCGTTATAATCCACACTGCTTACCATATGTCTCCATCTTTGATGGTACGATCATTGGGAGCGCCAGCGTGACCGTAATGCAAGGTCGCTGAATTCGGACCACTGTAAGAAAAATACGCCATGCAGCATAAGTTTTAAGTAAATAATTAGACGCACACTCAGTTTGGAGCTATCTAGACACTCATAATGAGCCAAAGAACTCACCTAGCACCAATACAAGTATATGACAAACGTCGACATCCTCCGCGGGAATAACAATAATGTTGAAACATACTACAATTGAAAATAGAAATAGATTTTTGACTTATTTTTATTAAGGCTCGTTTACACGGGTGATTTTTACTGCAGTTTTTCTCCATTTAGCGTATGTGATCGAATAGGTTGACAGGCCAGTGCATTAGGTATATTGTCGGACCAAGTATATTTGCCAGTTATGTACTCTGTCACATCGTTCAACAGGTGAAAAGTCGCTGAAAAAATCGCCCGTGTAAGTGGGCCTTAGGGTATCAATTTTTTGTTAGCTATTGTCCTGGGGCAAGTTGTTCAAAACCTGGTTAGCTTAATCCTTACTAAATTGGCAACATTTTTCCACAAAGTCTATTCACGTAAAAACAAGTCTTTGTTCGCAAAGTTTTGAAACAAATTGGACTTACAAAATTGCTCAAACTAAACAGCTGGTTAAATTTTAACACAGAGTTAGGGCTAAATCTCGCTTTAAACAACCGACCCTAAAAGTTCATCAAATTTCTCCACACCTTTCAAGCTGAAATTCAACCATGTTTGGCACAATTTTTCTCATAATCTAGAAACAAGCAACCTTTAGTCACATCACAAACAATAATTGAAAAATATCAAGTTAACTACCTTCTTGTGAGCCTCGCTGCTAATTCTATTGACGTAACGAAGAACTTCTAATTCTTGTTTTGTTTTGATCACTCGACTGCAATAAAGAGAATAGAGCTACTTAAAATATGCTAAAATAGACAAATATCTGACCAAAATGATGCAGAAGTTTTTAAAGCCATTGGTACAGCACTTAAACTATAACTGTTGTAATGGTGTGCCCCCTTTTCTACATTTTCCGAATACAACTACCATGATGCTTTGGGGGCTTCTTGTTTGCCGTGCCATTACACATCCAAAAACATCATGACAATTGGTTGTATTTAGAGTACACAACAAGGGGAGCTGGCTATTCATTAATTTGTACATGACTTTAATGAATGAATAAAAAGTTGCTCACCATTCCACAATTTCAGGAAAAAGAAGTTTGTTGTCCACTGTAAAACTAAAAAATAAAAGCAATGAAACCCTGTAAAAATGGTTTCTGTAAAAAGGGAAAACTGTTCCCTATACGTAAGAAGGGAAAAACTGGGCAAAACCTGTTATGCTCTTTTCAAACAGCACAAAACATTTCTGAGACACACAAATTGACCATCTCGTCCTACCTGCTAATGCCATCAAAAGCAGCTTCACGGCAATACTCTCCACTATCAGAGTTCAAACCATACTGAAAGTTTAAAGATAGACAGTTGTAGTATAATAATCAGGAGCAGATCAATGCTCATCTGACAAGGGAGTGTAGACTTTCCTGGGGGGTACATTGGCAGGTTAGCAAAGTGGCTGACTAGGCTGTAGTATATTTTAAGACGTATCACTATATCCCTTTTTTGTGACCCCTAGGTCATAGCGGGGTACATAATTGTGAATGAGTGTGAGCTCCCCAACACTTCCCAGAAAATTTGCCCCTCGTAATAATGTTAAATTTTGATTATACTACATTCAGAAAAGTCTCAATCCTCATACCATAGTCAACAACACTGATGGATTTTTCTTCTTCAGAATATCAAAAATCTATAATGAAAATGTAGGATATATTATAGTTAGACTTGGTCATCAGGTGCATATAAACAACATGAATAAAATATAATGCAATCAAATGCCAACCTCATCGGTATAGTAAATCTCATCAACTTCATACTTCTTCTTGAAATGTTCAGGTGGATGAATGCTTTATTTCAATATAGAAATTACTGGTTAAGTTTATAGGAATTATTAGGAAAGCAAACTATAACTGTATTTTCAAATCAGGTTAGTTTCTGCACTTATTATTGTACTCAATCTCTTAAGGCTAATGATCCTAATGTTAAAAAGTGTTTGCAAAATGATGTGCTTCAAAGCTTCGAGTTCTTTTCTGAGATGCAGTTACTTACGTTCCTTTGAAAACTGCATATTCCTGTGGAAATTTTGGCATGAACAACATTGATTTACCGCTGTCCACATCAACGGCTCCAAAGAATTCGCTCTCCAGAACTCCAAATGTCCAGTGAAAGAATGATTCCTGAACACAAATAGTTCATCACTCTAGATCTTACTTCTAACATAATGTGAGACAAAGTGAATGGTAAAAAAAGGCCCTTGTATCTTTGTCAATGGTTAAACTACCTGGCGAAAGACAACCTCCGTGTCAGTATCATATTGATACAACTGTTCACCACCTTGCAGCAAAACGATCGCTCCTGCTTGAACATTCTTATCTTTCAATCGTTTACAGAGTCTTTCTCGATTAGTAGCATGAAGACTCACTGGTATACGCAGGCCATCTGGGCCAAGTTGGAAACAGGAACTGATGAAAAACAGAAAGATATAATATGAGGACATCCATGTAATGGGATGCCTTTTCTAGATATACACAGCATCATCAAAAGAGCAAAAGAAATGCATTAAGATTTTAGTCAACCATCTTACTGACTCATTGACAATGATCATTGGGGTTAGCGCGCAGTTTAGCAGACACCAGGTTGGGCAAACTAGGAAACGTGTTGCGGAAACATTTGTGATTCACAATGTTTCCTCAAATGTTTCCCTGTTTGCCCACCTGTGGAAACATTGTTACAGAAACAAAATTTGCTTCCCATGAAGTAAAAATGTTTCCTATCAAATTCAGAAACATTTTATGTTTCCCAAGTGCAATTTTTGTAGCGGAAACATTGTTTCCCAGTGTTTGCCCACCTTGGAAAACATGACGAAACATTGGCAGGAAATGATGTTTCCGCAACAATGTTTCCTAGTTTGCCCAGGGTTTTAATAGGGTTAAGTTGAGACTATGGGCTCAGTGTTCTTATCTTATATGCATTTTGGATGGTCATTGACATAAGCTGTCTGAAACACTGCATTAGCCCCTTCATTGACAAGTGAACTCCTTTGTTTATTGATTTGTTAGTCATTGGCAATGGATCATAGAACATTTCGACTGGCTGTTTGTTGCCAATAAATGGATGTAGTTTTAAAATGGATCACATTTTACAATGCTAGGTGGACTATCTACAGTAGGAGTTTCTTACCCGACTTCAGAAGCCATTTGAACGATGTTGTAAGAATGACAAAAGTACGAGGAAGTACAATGGTGTCATGTGCATCAACTGCAATTGGTTTTCTGGTCAAAACTGGATAAATACAGGTAAATCACCATTATAAACTGGAGTGATGCCACCAGGTATCTCAAATTCTCATCTACCAGAATGTCATTGCTGGAGCAGAAAATTTCTTGAAAAGTACAAAAAAGATAAAGCTAAAATAAAAGCATACAAATTGAGCTACAAATACAGGTGAGACATTACAATTTTATGTACAGCCAACAGGAAATACGACATGATCACCCTTCTGAAAGATGGAAACATGGTAAGACATGGTGAATTTAGTTTCGCCAAATTTAGAAATGATTTATTCTATGTTGGACGTCACTTTCGTATAAATTAACATATATAATTATCTTGAAGTAAACAAAACTTCACTCCATGCTTGACAACTGCAATTTTTGTCGCTTTTATTTCAGTTTTATGCAGGTATAGAGAAGCCTTAAGCGCTGTACAATGGCTGAGGATATTGACGACCTTTTAGATGAAGTAGAATCGAAATTTTGTAGGAATCCTGGTCCTGCAAAAGTTGGCAAAAAAATCAACTCTCAACCGAACAGGTATATTATGAAATATAACCAAATATAGTAAACATGACTTGATAATACAGCATGTAATATATTTATTCATCGAAGGAAGAATATTGGTGCCAGCCAGAGAAATAAAGAAGAGTCAGACTTAAATGCTATCATTGATGATATTTGTGCAGAAAATGATCCAGTGTATAAGGTATACTACTGTTTATAGAACAGACAGACAAACAGACAAACAAGCAATACTTGTGAAAGCTTTCACAATTTTTCACACACACCTGCAGCCAATTTTATCTTGTGAATACAAAAAAGAAAGCAGCTCTTCGGGTTTGAACAAAACAAGAAAATGCTATCCAGTTTACATTGGAGGGAGTCAGCTAGCAAGTGGTCTTTCAAGTGCTTCTGTTCAGAGGTGTGGGATTACGTATTGTATTTCAATCATTTTTAGCTAGAAACTGAATCAAAGCAAAAAGTTCTAATGCAAAGCACATAATAACAACTAATTTATGGAAATACATTGTTATTGTAGGACTTGTGATGAATTACGTTGTACTTCGTGTGATTTTAAAGTGGTCTCATTTGATAATTATCAATGGAATTCCTCTAGTGACTATCTATTCTTTCGAAATAATATTCCAGAATTTAGCAAGTTAAAAGTCAATTTACTACGTAGACAAGGTAGGAATACGCACTAGAGTTCATTGTTCATATCTAACAAACAGTTATTCCAACCCTGACCTCAATGGACCTATTTTTGTGCTATTTTAGGCAGCAGAGCATATGCTTGTCAATGTTCATGGAGATCCGTGAGCAAAATACAAAACGTGGAATCAGACTTTGAATTACGATGGGTCTGTGGAAAACACAGATAACCAGTCATGCCAATAAAAAGACACTTAATATTTATTGATATACTACAATTAATTGCTTTGTATATTCAGACGATCCTGGTTGCATTAAAGCTACATCATAGTACAATGAATACAATCACGATACCAGATCAATGCAGTTTACATCCTTTACATTGTGAATACACTATATAGTACATGTACAGAAATGTATGCTCATATTCTTGAAGCTTGGCTTGGGCATTTGTGACTGAACCAAAATCCTACACTTACAATGAATAGAATGGAGTATATGCATCATACATGAAAGTTTGAATTAGACAAAAGCATAGAATCTATCACCACAGCAAGAAAGAGCAAGTTAAATTTAGTGAACCTGCAAATTTTGGTTGCGAAATGTTAAAGTATGCAGACAATGTAGCCCTGCAAAGTTTGCTAGTTTTGTACATTTTTTATTACATGCGGAAGTTGCAACCATTGTCGGCTCAAAAGTGGTAGCAATTTTTGGACATAATACAAAAATATATATACAAAATTTACAATTTCTCACGACCATATTTTCCACATTATATGCTATTTTGCAGCCACACTTTGCACATTTACTGAAGTTAGGATGCTCTTTTCAGCTGTGATGATGGATTTACCTAAATCAAACCTTGGTCTAAAAGGCAAATTTTTCCCTTCATCAATTGCAAAATCCAATGTGTTATGAAACTTACCAAGCTTCAGAAATCTCTTGCTTACTAGACAACTATATGGAGATTTCACCAGAAAGATCTCTTTTCTTGAATTAGTTTGGAAAGCAATGTTCTATTATTCAGTTCATGCTAAAATAGACCAAACAGCACATTCAACATGTTAAAATTTTCAAACTAAAAAGTATTGCTCTGATCAGTTTGCATAGCAAGCCACATTCACTGTTATGCGTTTACCTTTCAATTAATGAGTCTCTCATTGTTGTCGCAATACTAGATGGTTGTGCATCACCAAGCTTGAATACACTTTCAATTACAGAGAGTTCAGTACTGGTGGTGTCCAATCCACAAAATGCACACCAGTCATTCACAACCATCCCAGCACCTATTACTTCACTTCCACGATTCACAGTTCCTGCCTAATGGGAATATAAGAGCAATGATTAAGTGCACAATTGAAAACATTTCTCATTCGTGGAGACTGGAAGCACTCAAAAATACAATGAACTTAACCGACCACCAGCGGAACTTGTAGCAACGATGACAATTCATCTTGATCTTCAACTGAAGTATGAGGATGTACCAAACCACCTTGGTTCGTAATTGCACAATAACTGCCTGTCAATACGTTGCCTGCCACCGTTTGACGAAATACTTCCACTTTTAAAACATCTGCCAGAATCTCCTCTGTTTCCTGTCAGAATATTGCATAATTAAGCAATCAAAACTTCACAAGGCTGCTATAATTATGCAAGCAATGATTAATAAAAATACTCAAGTAGTTCCAATAACATTTAAATATCATGCTGTGTCAATAAATAGACACTGAAATAAGAAAGAAATCAGACAATAACTCACTCTATCTAAGTCTGGATGTACAAGAGCAACATAATCATTGCAGGCAACAACATTTCCCAATGCCGAAAGACGTTCTTCTACTCGTTGAATTTTTACTGATTCTGGCAGAGAGTTTCGAATATGTTGAAGTTCCTGATCTGTCGTAGTGTTGGGGACAAGTAGTCCATTACGATTTCCTAAAAATTATAATTTAACTCAGCACCACTCTGTGAGTAAATATATCTCAATCTTGTCCTAAAATGGACAGTTTTGCACACTAAAAAAAGCTAACCAACAGTCAATCGTCCAATAATTCTGCAACCAGCCACTGATGTGTGAACAACTGGTATTACATCGGACAGCTCTCCCTCAAATACGCTGAAAATTGTAGAAGTTGGTTGGAAAGATACATATATAATAAAGTTGCTGTTTGATACATACGTAATAAAGTTGCTGTTTGATTAATAAGTCAAGAGCTAATACAGGATACAATTTTCAAGTCTGAAGTTTTGGAAATACATTTCGAATCGTGTACAACCAGCAAACGTTATTACCTATAGAAACTCTGTGAGGCTCCAATGCCAACAAGACAGTAGGAATTGGTTAATTTTGTAAACACTCCGACCTCGTTATTATTCTCAAATTGTGCGCGAACAGCCATTAAACGTTTAGAAACCCGACCGATATACGTGGTAAACTTCTTTAGAATCTTTGCTAAGCAGTTCCCCCCAGCTTTTATACAGTAAATTGGCGAGAAAATGATCTATTTTTGGTTCTTCACAAAATATTGCACCAAACGTCTTTATTGCACGCTGTTTTGCAATCGTGAGCCCGCTGTTCTTTGCGTCCCCTTCCCCTTACGTGATGTTATTTTTAAATCAAGGAGCATGTTCGAACGTGTTTCGAGGAAAGGCCACATGATTTAGTTAGTATTACGTAACTAGAAGCAAGATGGCTGATGTTTCGAAGCTTCAGGGAGTTGCTTGTAAAATTATCGACTCCTTTTCAGCCGATCTCAATAACTTGAGTCAAGAAATATGGAAAAATCCTGAACTATGTTTCCAAGAAGTATTTGCTCACAATCTTTTGACGACATTTTTAGAAAAGCAAGGTTTTGATGTCACGCGCGGATGTGGTGGTATCAAGACCGCATTTAGGGCGGAGTATAATGCAAGTCAACAGGGTCCACGTGTCGGAATAATTTGCGAATACGATGCGCTGCCTAGTATCAATCATGCATGTGGACATAACCTCATTGCAGAAGCGGGAATAGCGGCTGCTTTAGGTGCGTGTACGCATTTATTAAAATATTAAAAACTTGCAGGAAACTCCCTTCCTATCAGTTATTAACTTCATTAATTAAAATACTTGCCGATTATCAGATATTGAATCAATCAGTTATCAATCCATTAACTAACTTTTGTTTCACCTAGGCATAAAGGCCGCTATTGCAGACTCAAACGACACGCTTGGCAGTTTAGTCGTGTTAGGAACGCCAGCGGAAGAAGGTGGAGGGGGCAAGATCTTGATGATCGAGGAAGGATGTTTTGACGATGTAGATTTCTGCATGATGGTGCATCCAACTGCATTCGACTCGGCTACTCCATTGATCCTTTCTTGTGCAGATATAGAGATTACGTACAAAGGCCATGCCGCTCATGCTGCTGCGTTTCCTTGGGAGGGTGTGAACGCATTAGATGCAGGTGTCGCATGCTATTCCTCTATTAGCATGCTACGGCAACAGATGAAACCAACATGGCGTGTTCATGGCATCTTCAAAAACGGAGGTGTCAAACCAAATATCATTCCAGATACGTCTGTTTTGAGATATTACTTCAGAGCACCAAACAATGATGAGCTCGTAACTTTGTTGGAGAAAGCTAAGGGATGCTGGGAAGGTGCAGCAAGAGCCACAGGTTTGTAGTCCAGTTGTAATGATTGCAGTTTTATGGGTCATTACTTCCGTGAGAAAATTATGTTTTCAGTTAACTTGGCTTTTACTGAAGCTCGGTGGCTATATATATATTTAATGTAGGCTGCACTGTTGGAGTTGATCCACGAGTGATTGGGAAATCTGAAGGCCGATATTCAGCGATGAAGCATAACAAGACCTTAGCCAAGTTGTACCAGAAGCATGCTGAGTCTTTTGGTGTTACATTCTTACCACCAGGAGAAGCTGAGACCACATTACTTGGCTCTACAGATATGGCGAATGTCTCACTAGTAAAGCCTTCAATTCATCCTGCATTCACCATCAATTCGCCTGCAGTTATACACACTCGGGAATTCAATGAAGCGGCAGGCAAACCAGAAGCTCAGTCCAAAACCCTGATTGCTGCAAAATCAATGGCAATGACTTCCATTCGAGTTCTAGCTGATCCAGACTTGCTGAAGTCGGTAGTCACAGAATTTCAACAAAAATCTTGAGCTTAGTTTTGAACAAGAATGCAATTAATTTATTGGACTGAAATTTTGGGAAAACTAGAATCACTCTAAATTAATTTATGTAAAATTTAGCAGCTAGAATTTTTCATTCGTGCTTCACATCAAAGAATACAGACTATTGATTAAAATTGTGAACAGAGTACAAATTGGAGGGGATTCAAAAATTTGTCTCATACAAAAGTAAAAGAAAAATTTCATTAATACATTCTGGTATCCAACATTGTAGTCATTGTTTTGTTTGTGTAAAAGCTAAGCTTCATTATTTTGCTACACAGTTAGAGTTTACAAAAAATTACTTAGACTACAAGTTGTCTGGTCTCAGATTTGTAGAAAAAAGTAACAGTCCATAACGAATGCTACTACCATTTAATTCCCAAAGCTGTAACGTTCTTTTCTACAGCATGGTATTTAGTATGCAAAATTTCCTTGCATTTCTCAGAATTCACACCACCTAGCCATTTCTCGTACAACTCTTCCACTGCCCCATCTTCCTCAGGCTTGTAACAGTCTAATGAGTTATAAAGTTTTGCAACTCTTTCAATCAACTCCTTCGACTCCTCGTCATCAGCTGCTCTAATTTGACCACCCCCGTTGACACACCCAGATGGACAAGCCATGACTTCAACAAAATGATACGAGCATTTGTTCCGCTTTATTTTCTGAACAAGATTCTGGATATTTCGAAAACCATACGCAATGGCAAACTTAAGGACTGTTTTTCCCTCATGCTCAAGAGTCACCTCTTTGAAATCTTTATTCCGTAAACTCTTGTACGTTATACTTTCGACTTCTTTCTGGAAGATCTTGTTTGCAGCGTAACGAAAAACATGCTCAAGATACCCCCCCGATACTCCTCCACTGTGACTCAAAATCTCATCATCTTGACTAAAAACATCCAATGTTTGCAAAGCTAGGCTAGGAAAGTCAACACCTTTCTCCTCCAGCATCTGTTCGACTTCAAGCGAAGTTATAACACAGTCAACGTCTCTAGTTCGATACAGGTCGTTGTAAAAGTCCTCTCGAGAGGCTTCTAGTTTCTTGTCGAAACAAGGCATGACTGTTACATGGTATATACGGTCAGGCGACCTCCCCAAGGATGGACCCAAGTGATGCTTAACTAAACTACCCATAACTTGCTGTGGTGATTTTGTCGTGCTGATGTATGGCAAGATGAATTCACCATGGGTCTTCTCCGCGTAGCAAACCCACCCTGGGCAGGCAGAGGTCAACAGAGGGACCACTTTGGTGGGGGTGGGATTTTTAGAAAACTTTTCAACAAACTCTTGCTGAATTTCAATCAAACTAAAATTCCTTGCAAAAGTTGTATCAAACACGTAGTGCACTCCTAAACTTCTGAAAAAACTCGACAGCTTCCAAGCAGTTTCTTTTATGCCCAAATTAAATTTTGCTGCAATGGATGCTCTTGATTGGGGTGATATACTAAGTACAATTAACTTTTGCTCGGTGTCACTTAACAAAGAGTTTTCTTTGATTATTTTATACAACTCTTCCTGACTCTGCTGCGTGATAAGCACACTTTCAGCGGAGGTGATGCAACCGCTACACGCTAAGCAGTCATTCAAAGTGATTTTAGCTTTCTTTAGTTTGGTTTTGTTGCCACTATCAACTTGATAATAACTTCCATCATCTTCAACCTGTATTTTAGCAACTCCTCCTTCGCTTCTTTCTATTTTGACAGGCTTGACGCACTCTTGTGAAGGAGTTATAAAGTCATCTAAATCAGTAAGCTGTAAAACACCACTAAATTTCGCCATTTTGATTATCGAATATCCACCTTGAACTGAATTCCTTGAGCCTTTGAACAAAATTCATTCACTTTCAAAGGAAAATTGAAAATATTTTTTATTATGTTTCCACTTCTGCAAGTATACTTCACATGACTTTCAATAACAGGTTTATTTGGCAGCAATATTACTTAAATGAAACACATCAAACAATTTAGCTCTTGATCTTTCTAAAGAATCTATATCAATAGTTAAATATCAAAAGACGGAGAGGATTAGCAAACAGAAGTTACATCATGAGCAAATTAAAGGAATTACATAAAGTGTCTGATGACCACATCGATGACCTATCTACTGATCTGCATGAGCTCAGTTTGAAAATTTGGAATAAACCGGAGCTTAAGTACCAAGAGATATTTGCACACGATTTGCTGACTGAGACTTTAAAGAAGCATGGTTTTGATGTCACACCCCATTTTACACTGCCAACTGCTTTTCGTGCTTCTTTCGAGCCCAGTGAAGACGTCAGCCAAGGATTGACAGCCGGTATTATCTGCGAGTATGATGCACTCCCTGAAATAGGCCATGCTTGTGGTCATAATCTCATTGCTGAAGCAGGAATTGCTGCCAGTTTAGGTGTGTTTCAAATCTTGCCGCCAACAATTTAGAATGATATTAAACACATAAGGTAGCAAGTCTCACTATGACAAGAGTAAAATCAGACATGAGATAGAACAGTAGTGTCCAGCATTAGGCAGAGATCAATAATCTGGCATTAGACAGAGTAAAGTTGACCAGCCTCATAAATCTAACTAATTTTCCCTTTGTGATAAAGGCCTTCAAGCAGCATTAAAATCAGCTCCGGACATCGGCAGAGTGATTGTGTATGGTACGCCTGCTGAAGAGGGTGGAGGGGGCAAAATAAACATGATAAACAGCAGCTGTTTTGACGAGGTCGATTTCATCATGATGGTGCATCCAAATCCGTATGATGCTGCATTCCCAACGTACATTGCTTGCCAAGCTGTAACTGTAGTCTACAAAGGCAAGGCAGCACATGCCTCTGGTGGCCCCTGGGAAGGAATTAATGCTCTTGATGCAGCCGTCATGGCTTACAATGGTATCAGTACAATGCGGCAACAGATGAAACCTTCTTGGCGAGCCCATGGAGTAATTGCCGAAGGTGGAACAGTGTTCAATGTCATCCCAGCTCGAGCAAGACTCGAGTTTGCTGGTCGAGCACCAACAATTCCAGAACTCAAAATTTTGAAAAAGAAAATGGCATCCATATTTGAAGCAGCTGCATTAGCTACAGGTGAAGTACCAGACAACAAAATGTACAGTTAAATCGTTGGGTTCGAACAGCTCTCTAACGTGGACACACTAATTTCGTTCTTTTTCACTCTTCAATTTATTTGCAGGTTGTGAAATGGAAATAACTTGGCGACCACTAGCCTACAAAAATCTGATCACAAACTCCATTTTAGCCAATATCTACCAACAAAATGCTGCAGAATTAGGCGTGCCTTATTTGCCTCGCCACGAACAAGCTGCTAGGCCTGGGGGCTCAACTGACATGGGCAATGTTTCTCAAGTCAAACCAGCTATTCATCCGCGTTATTACGTATGCGATGACGTCGCACACACGCGCGCATTTCAAGTGAACGCAGGCACAGAAAAGGCACATGGTTTTACTCTGATAGCTGCTAAGTCTATGGCTAGGACATGTCTGCATGTAATGTGCAATCCAGAATTGATGCAGGACATTAATTCAGAGTTTAGGGCCAATGTGATAACCCAAGGTGGAGAATTGGACGATTGACAAAACTAGTGTGTAATCTTGAATCAACAGGCACTACTACTGCCTACTGTCAGTGTCAGAGAGGCGAAATAGTTCTCGTGTCTCGTAACGACTATATAGTCTCTCAGTCGAGTAAATTAATAAAATTGTTTCACGACAAATTATAAACATGATCCGATAATACTATGCAATCCCGTGCGAAAGCTACCCAAAGCAGTCTCGCTGTGTCTCAAAAAAAAGCGAAATGAAATTTCAACAGGCTCTGACGCATCAGTGAATTAAACGATTTCATTTTGAGATCGCGAAAAAAGCCCAGCAAGAGTATCAAACAAAACTAACATGATGCAACTAACATATCAGCAAAGAGCATTTGTGAATCGTGATTATTTCGTTGTTTTTTTCTAGACACACTCTGCAGAAGGGAGAAATACGATACCAAGAACAGATGCATGATTAATTAATTAACAATCAGAGTGTACATGCAATATCTGTGTTATAGCACTATCTGGACTATATATAAAATATAGAGTTTGCGCTGCAGGCTACATGAGCCCTTCATTACTGTGCAATGGTACGGACTGACGTTGGTGGTTAAAAAATGATCATTCTTGGATTGCTACTTCAAGTAGTCGCTTCACCTACGACAAGCTTGTCTAGTCAGGGGCAACAGCCACGTATAAATGAATTCGAACAACATTATCCTCGACTCTACTTCAACGCTGACGATTTGCATAAACTACGCGCGCAGACTCAGTCGAGTCACGCAAAAATCTACCAAGAATTAACCAAGCTCGTTGAAACTATACGAACGGGACAAGAATGGACACCGCCAAAAGACGAATCTTTATTTCGAGCACGATGGAACGAAGTCTACGGTAACAATCTAGCAGTGCTGTCAATTTATTGCGCGTTAACACCACAAGATAAAGAAGCAATCGACCACGCTAAGCTATACATGGACCGATTCACCAGTTACAAGACATGGTTGGTTAAAGGCAAAGAACAAGATGAGGTGCCATTAGCGCATAGTTTACTTGGCTATGTCACTTGCTTCGATAGTCTTCATAATTTATTTACACCAACTGACCGCAAGCGTTACGCAAGCAAGATTCGTAGTATTGGCAGCCAACTATATAATTGCAGCAAAGAAAGATGGTGGGGTCGATCATACATACATAACCACGTTGCTACTAACTACATGGCGCTTTTAACTGCAGCACTTGCGCTTAAACCATATTACCCCAATGAAACACTAGCATGGGAGACAAAGGCTACGAAAGCCTTAGACAGAACTATGAGACTATTAAATTTGGTCGTAGATGGCTCATTCCAGGAAGGGGTATCTTACGGGACGTACACGATGAGGTCTTTAATCCAGTTCATGTTTTTATCAGAAAAGCATCTAGCAACAAGCTATCGAGACAATTTCTGGGTACACGAACATTTCAACTTTCTCTTCCACACTATAATTCCTGGGTTTCAATACACGGTTGGGTTTGCAGACACAATTAAAAAATGGGCATATGACCCAGAGAGTGAGTTAACATTCCTGGACAATTATATCCTCAAAGACGGCAGAGCAACATGGCTCGCTCGTGAGATCAAAAGAAGCAGGACTAATTCTGCCAAAAGCTCTAGAATTCATATACATATGGAATTCTTATTTTATAACAGCACTTTAAAGTTGAAACCACTGAGTGGGGCAAAGCTACACGTTTTCAGCGATTGGGGGGTTGTAATTTATGGAGGGGGTACCCCCGAATCTGGGGTTTTTCTGGCATTCAAATCTGGTCATCTGCATGGTCGTGCCATCAATTTACTCAGACCAAATTTAAGTAACGAACTAAAGCGCAGTTTTGCACCTGGGCATGAACATCCTGATCAAGGGTCATTTGTATTCATGACCAAAGACCAGGCAATCGTAACTGAACCCCGATATGGACCGAAATTCCCCTTCCTACAAAACACTCTGATGTTTGGGCCTGCGCATGACGATTGCACCCCGCCCTATCGCGGGCAACTTGGTGGCGGATGCAACATGTGGTTCAAATTCAAAGACTTGCGTACGTGGTTCTCGCGTGCGGATCTGGTGGGACACTCTCGCGAAAATGACGTCATATTTATGAGCGGAGATTTTACTGCGACCTATGACGTTCGTCTTCAGTTAAATAGCGTGTACAGAGCTCTAATTATGCTTCACCCAGAGGTATGTATTCCTTCAGCCTAGCTGATGGTTCGCTTCATTCGGAGAAGCTATCAAGCAGGCTTACAAATATTACCTGGCAACTATTACCTGGCTTACAAAAGTAAATCTAGTTTCATCTATCTAACTTCTAGGTACTCGTTGTTGTCGATATCGTGCGTTTTCGCGAGAAAAGCGTGAGCACGCTTGCGAGTGCGTTTTTTCACAACTCCGATTTCGTGTTTAAGCTTGACTTGAACACGAGACCTCGCTGCGCAGGCATTGGTCGTTACAAAATGTGTTGGAACCATTTGAACTCTGAGACCGTTAATGTTAGTACTAAGAATAACTTCATAGTGCCGCATAGGAAATATGTGACCAACTTTATCAATGTCACGTGGCAACGTCATGCACTATTGTCAAGCACGGCGTACGTCTTCCACGGACCTAAATATTCCTTACGAGATCTTAAAATTTTCAAGGTCAAGGAAAATGGAATCAATATCACGTTCAAGCTGAATGCTTTGAAGTACGACATTGTTCTATCAACGCGACACGACGATCCGCGGCTGCGACGAAAACTACTGGGCACTAACGGGTGCGGGAAAGTTTACGTTAAGTCAAGTAATAGCAGTTCAGTTTTCAATTTAGGAGTCAGGATGACGACACAGTTTTCTAAAGTGACTTTACGGAATGACGTCATCAAAGAACAAGGGCTTCCACATGCCTTGTTGTTTAGCGCAATTCATCTGCCAGTGTACGCAGTGCTTTTGTTTATTTGCTTCATACTACGCCGTCGTTTAAATCGGCTTGTGCGGCTTGTAGTATTCTGTCTGATTCTGATTTGGTCAGCAACGTTTTTTGCCTATATATTCAGCTCATACAAACATTTCACTTTACGTTCAACCCGTCTCCCCCAGTATTCTACCAACATTACACTCCCCACCCAGAAAACTGACCTAAATGCTGTATTTATAACTGGATTGCCTTCAAACGGAGTGGAACTCGCCCGCGAAATGTTCACGACAAACCGCGACTTTATCACGATCGACATACCTTCGGAAGCAGTTGGATCAAAAAATGTATCAAACTTAGACTTGTGCGAATGGTTGCTACTAGATGAAAAAACGAAAAATTGGTTGGAAACTGTTTTAAAAACGCCAAAAGTGCACGCGAATACTAACATGAAAGATTACATATCATTAGCAAATCCTTTTGATCTCAGTTCAAAATCAGGAGCACTGATACGTAAATCACAAGGCGCGTTTGCCGTTGTCAATTTTGAGAGCCCCAGTTGGTTATTTAGAATGAAAGTGCTTTTCCAAAAACGTTCTACTCCTTTGTTGTATGTAGTACGAGATCCCAGGAGCTGGATAGAGCATATTCTTAGAGAACCAAACCAAAAAGCTTCAATACTAGCACAGTTTAAAACTGCCATTAAGAAAAGGAATTGTACTTTTCCTCGTGAAATTCAACTCTTGCGAGAAATAGAATTGGACAGTTCAAAAGCTCATATAACACTCGCTTACATTTGGACAGCGTTTGTGTCTTATGCTCGTCGACTCAAATCCACACTTATCCCTGAAAAAGTAAAGATTCTCCAGTTTGAAAACATGATCACCTCGCCAAAAGCGACAGCCGATGACGTGTACAGTTTCTTAGAGATGCCGTTTACAGCCGCGGTTGAACATAGAATACTACAGGTCACAAAGACACGACTTTATAGGTTTAAAAAGTATGGAATTATTGGACCCAAACTATGCTCGTGGGGAAAATTTCTGACAAAAACACAAATTTCTGATATTGAACGCATTTGTGCGGACGCAATGAATTACGTCGGTTATAAGTTATAACTAGACGTTTTAGTTAGGATTTCAAAATTATGTAAAACTTAGAATTTTATGAAATTTTCAAAAACATGCGCTGAAACAAAGTCTATGTTTATTAGGCGGAAAATATATTACTTGACAATACCATATTTCAAAAAAATAAAATTTATAAATTTTTACAACTTCGTCTTAAATCATCAAACTTTTGTTCATAAATTTATCAGTTTCAAGACAACTTAAATTTTTGATGTCTTAGGTACCAATAAATATTCCAATATATATAAAGAATACGTTGTCAATATAGCTTTCCAATAGACAAAAAACTCCGGAAACACGAGAAAAAGCCTCTTGATTTACACAAAGGAAGGCCACTTCAAGTTTTTTACTGGTAATCATGTTAAATTGATGTATAACGGACACATTCTCTCGGGTGAATATATCAGCCTACAGTGTGACTGAGAAACATTCATTGTCAGAAAAAGTTTCGTGAAAGGACTAGAGTAGAGCTGAATAAAATTGACTTTTTGGGGGGAAAATGAGGGAAATTATTCATTTGCAATCTGGACAATGTGGCAACCAAATCGGAGCAAAGGTAACCAGCTATAGATGTACTATCGAATCGTGGTACTACAATATATACCTGTGTTGAATAGTTGCAACTTTCAAATTTGTCAACAATTAAAGACTGATGAGTAAACCATTGTCGATTCCTTCACTGAAAAAAAAATGTAGCATTTCAGATTTTTGTGTGGATTTTATAATTATTTACAAGTTTACGAGCGCAGAGCTTGAATGGTAATAACGCAATTGTCTAGTCGCAACGGAAACGGTGCAGAAATATAATTGTACGAATTTTAGTCAAAGTGAGAAGAATATGTCAATTTTAATATAGTTTTGGGAAACAATCTCGGAAGAGCACGGTATTGACGAAAAAGGCGCGTACAATGGTGACGATGACGTACAATTGGAGAAGATTGACGTGTATTACAACCAATCAGCATGTGAGTAGAACAGCATAGATCTTTGGAGCATTTTTGGACGGTCATAAACTCCGCCTCGCCGGTTTATTGTCGTTGGCTAGAATTGCTAATAGTTGAAGATTTCTTTTCTAGACGGTAAATATGTACCGAGAGCCATCTTGTTTGATTTGGAACCTGGTACAATGGACGCAGTTCGTGCTGGTCCATACGGTCAAAACTTTCGACCAGATAACTTCGTGTTTGGTAAGACACAAACTCTCATCCTAGCTCCACCATGTAGATAACCCTCTTTTAACGGATGTGGTAGAGTTGATAAATGACAAACGTGCCTAAACATATTGTGTCAGCAGAACCCCTACCAGTTCACCTACTCTAAACCTAATACCTAGAAGGTAACACGTTGATGCGAAAGAGACCGAGTCAAAAGTAGATTATAAAACTGGGAAGTTCTGCTTAAGGGCTATAGGTGGCTTCAGTGGCGCAGTCGTTAGGATAAGCGCCTTTCATCAATGAGGTTGTTTGTAAGCAGACTAGAAAACTAATATCACAATTGCAGTAAAATAAGTAGCTGAAGTTAATATATGTATGTATAGAATTATACTATATCATACACATATGTAGATCATTTGTAAAAATAAGCAGTTCAGAGTATTTGTGATTAGACAGTCTGTTCTATCTAATCCAATGCTTTAGCCAATGAGCCACGTGAACGGTTGGTTTGCTATTTTGAAGCCCTTTTCTATATGGTATTTGTTCTCTTTCAGGATACAGTGGAGCAGGCAACAACTGGGCAAAGGGGCACTACACCGAAGGTGCTGAAATACTTGACACAGTTCTGGACATTGTGCGCAGGGAGGCCGAGAACTGCGAGTGTATGCAGGGGTTCCAATTGGCCCATTCCCTTGGCGGTGGGACAGGATCAGGGATGGGTACCTTACTTATGACCAAAATACGGGAAGAGTATCCCGACCGAATAATGAACACCTTCAGCGTGGTCCCTTCTCCGAGGGTGTCGGATACCGTTGTGGAACCCTACAATGCTATTTTGTCATTTCATCAACTCATTGAGAACACAGATGAGACCTTCTGTATCGATAACGAGGCTCTCTATGATATTTGCTTCAAGACTCTTAAACTTAAGACACCAACATACGGGGATCTCAATCATCTCGTTGCCTTGACGATGAGTGGCGTCACCACATGTCTTAGATTTCCTGGGCAGGTAAGCCACTTGCTACGAAGGTAAATCTTAGCAAGCCGACCAGCTAGCAAACAAGATGGGCAACACTAAGCTTACTCCTTTTTCAGCTGAATGCCGACCTACGAAAACTGGCTGTGAATATGGTTCCATTCCCAAGGCTCCATTTCTTCATGCCTGGTTTTGCTCCGCTTACAAGCCGTGGCTCGCAGCATTATCGCTCCATGACAGTTGGCGAGCTGACACAGCAAATGTTTGACGCGAAGAACATGATGGCCGCGTGTGACCCACGCCACGGACGATATCTCACCGTCTCGTGTATATTTCGTGGCAAAATGAGCATGAAGGAAGTGGATGACCACATGGTTCAAATTCAGAATAGGAACAGCGCGTATTTTGTTGAGTGGATTCCAAATAATGTGAAGACTGCTGTCTGTGACATACCACCACCTGGTAATTATCTATATTTTCGTCTTCGTATCTTGTTGGTCAAACTAAGACGTCTATACTTTTATAAATGCATGATATTTAACCTATTCTATCTCAGGCTTTCTCTTTCCAGAAGACTAGCCAAAGGTATGACAGAGAGGTTAAAGATATCACGGCTTTGTAAAGCCCGTTTCCGCTGGGTGGAAATTTCCGCGCGGAAAACAAATCTACCAAGCTGATTGGCTAGCAATATATTTCGCCGCGAAGTGAACCAATCGCGTTGCTAGATTTATTTTCCGCACGGAAACTTCCACCTTGCGGAAAACGGGAGTTATGAAAGAAGTGGAGCCGCATGTGAAAATCTCGAGGTAGTAAATTGACCACTATCTGCTGTTTTCCAGGCATGAAAATGTCAGGGACGTTTGTTGGTAATACAACAGCAATTCAAGAGTTATTTAAGAGAATCAATGAACAGTTTACGGCCATGTTTAGACGAAAAGCTTTCTTGCATTGGTACACTGGCGAAGGCATGGATGAGATGGAATTTTGCGAAGTAAGAACTATAGTTTTCGCAGCAACAAACTTCTTGATAGTTTTTTAGTTTTTGAACTGATCATTCACCATTTAAGAGATCCAGTGCAGGTATGAGATCATTTATCACTACAGTGTTAGTCAAGAGTTCAGTTCAGTGTTACACAAGCATTTGGTGATAATCGGTATAATGTAGACAAACTAGAAGTTACGTAGAAAAATTAGGAATTTAATTACCATGTTTATCTTTCAAGGCTGAATCAAACGTACAAGATCTTGTTGCGGAATACCAACAATATGAAGTTGAAGATCCCGAAGTTGAAAATGATGATATCCATTCTGATGAGGACGAATTTTATGTTGTTGCCTAAATATAACAAAAAACATAGTTTCATAATCAGGGAAAGTTCACTATGCGATTACGCTTCCAAGTCTGATTCTTAAATAATATGTTGGCGACTCTTACAAATTTTTCTTCTCGACCCTTGAAGAAGAGAACTAGTTGTGATGCACAAAACATTTCACTCGTCAAATATCCAAGCAATCGAGCATGCAGGCTATGCACAGTATGGAAATCACCCAATCGCTGTTTACCGAGTACACAGAGAAAAAGGTCTAGTACAAATCTTAAAACGCTTTGTCAACCATCAGCCAGACATAAAGACAGTAGTTAACCCAAATATATTGAACATTTATTAATTAAACTACCCATCACGGCCGGTCGTGCGAAGCCCGTTTGCCTTAAACGATGGATAAGTCAGAATTTAGAAACACTTCCACACAACTTCCAAATCTTTTGAACCAATCTTATATGCATTAAAACTATAGTTAGATATGTATAATTATTGTATGAAGTTAAAGAGCTTTCAGTTTCGTCGTTCAAGGAATACATAGATATAGCTATGATTTATACTTTGAGCTCATCCATCGTTTAAGCTGAACGCACTTCGTCTTAAAACTTAGCGTTCAGAGTAGGCACATTGAGCATGTCCAGGCATTCATACACGTGCATTAATCTTTAATATCGTTGTAATCTTTATTTATATATAACCATAAATTCAACTTATCTGTTTCTTATACTTTAAGAAGCGAATAAGATTAGTTCTGGCTGTGCTTATAATCGGAAAACGATCGCCGAGTGATGACCTCTCCCTTTTCATCTACAAGATAAGAACCGCAAATATTCTGTCTAACACACTATAGTTCAAACTTTTACA
Source organism: Phenganax marumi (assembly GCA_025400095.1). Lineage (NCBI taxonomy): Eukaryota > Metazoa > Cnidaria > Anthozoa > Malacalcyonacea > Clavulariidae > Phenganax > Phenganax marumi. The sequence goes on from JAODVM010330771.1 coordinate 20,793, forward strand.
GGTAAGACAGTCATCGAAAGGAGAAAGCCAAACGTTCGTATTAGAACGGTGTCCGTATTTTCTATTTGTTCATAAAAAAACCCACCATTATAGAAAATTTTAGAGAGGTTCTTTCATTCACATGACAAGATCACTTACCCTTGATTTTAATATCGGAACAACTTTCTCCAAGTGCGCCAGCAATTCAATATTGCCAGCGGCAACATCTGCCGTAGGATTGTCAGCAAACACATCAAAGATAGCATCCAATGCTTCCGCAATAACCCACAAACTTTCACTACTCATAACTACATCACGTAACATGGTTCCAACACACTATATGAAAAGAAGATACAAAGCCAGTTCTAATCAAGGCGTGCAGGAAAGCGACTTTCCCAATCGTCATAAAGTTCATTCAACTAGAGGTATCAAAAACAGTGCAAAGTTTTCAAGAAAATCAGTAAGCTTAGTGACTATCTCAAAACGATTTTCGATTGCTAATGTCCAGGAGAAATTTGGAACACGATAAAATTTTCGACCATTTTCGCGAACGGCACCCTTATATATGTATGCACACAACGCAAATTTTAAAATTTTTATAAACATGTTTTTATGACCCGAAAATGACTTTTTTGGGCAAATCCATCGAATACTATATTGGTCTGGGAGAAATTTGGGACCATTTGGGACAAGATCGAAAGTTTTCAAAAATTTCATGAAAAAGCAACTTGGGAGTAAACGATTCTTGCAGAAAGACGTCCGTGTGCTCGCGCAGTTTTCTTAATATATCTTGAAACAAAATGTGCAAGAAAAATAGCTCCTCGCACCTCAATAATTTACGCTGTGTATGCATACATTTGTGCATGTACGAATGCTAGAATTTTCACCGCATCACAATAGTACAAAACTTTGCTATATAAAAGAGACTTAGGCCTAGGTCAAACGTCGCTCTTTTCATGCGCCGAACCTAGTGCAAATGAGCTCAGACAAAGACTTTAGGTCATTTGCATTAGGTTCGGCACATGAGAAGAGCGACGTTTGACCTAGGCCTTAACGACCAGTTGAGTAGTCTACAAACATTACGACTACGGACAAAAACATTTACTTTTCTTAAATCGAACGTATTTTTTTGTTAAGTTTACCTGCAATAGTTCCAGTGGATCGGTAGTGCTTGAAGTGATTAACATTTTACCAATAATACCCAAAACATTCATTAGGCTAACACGGGCTGCCTCTAGTTTCACAACACTGCACAGATAGCACAATAGTTGTACTTGCTCTGCTGTCACACACTACAACAGAAAGCATAGGCTACTCATCTTGGAAATTTCGAAATTTCTCAGTTTGTTGTAAAAAACTAGCCTTAACCACCTGCGGGCAAACAAGTGGAGAAACGTGTCGCTTCTTACCTGAATGCTAGCAGAAGGAAGTTTCTCTAGCACTGAACGAATAGCACTGGTGGCAGCTTCGATAAATTCATCGTCAGTTCTTGTAAAAGGCGAACCGGATTCTACCAAATGGAAACGACAAACATAAAACTAGCACAAGAAATAGAAATAATGAAAGATTATAATAAGCCATTACTCTTTCCCTTAAGAGCGTTTTTCAATATCGTTCAGTATTAAAGCACAGATTAAATACAATACAGATATCCCACTCAGGCGTGAAGCCTATTGACTATTTTTCTGTCTCCATCATGCTCCTAGCAGGTGTCCTAAACAAAGACCGTCACCCCCCGAGCGCCATCTTGAAAATCATGTGTTGGGGGGGTGAATACCACTATTAAGGGCACTTGCTACGAACAATACATGGCGCCATGAAAATCGTCGTGCGCGATGTTGGGGCAGTGGGATATCTGTATATAGTCTCTAATCAGTGGTTAAAGTATGCATAGTTTTATACCATTATTTTGGAAAGCTATTTCCATCATTTGACTCCAAATCTGAGTTACAGACTCTGCACCACCAAGCTGACTAATGTCAATGGTAGACAACATATTGTTCAGACACACCAAAGCTCGTGTTTGAATTGTTTTCATTCTAAGAAGAAAGAGATTCACAATAAATACATCAGTATATATACGTAGTGGGTACGTTCCTGTAGGTGAAATACGCGTCCGCGTTAGCATATGGTAGGATACGTGCTAGGTGAACACGGATTCGTGTTGGCGGAATACGTTTTCGTGCTGATGAAATACGTGCTTGTGTTCACGAAATACGTGTTCGAGTAAAAGAATACATGCTTGTGTTTAATGAACGATTCAATTCGTACATTTTCATACAAGCACGTCCTGTCTTTGCTTCTAGGAATCCGTTCTCTTTAAAATTCAGTTTTACAAAAGAGCATTTCTCCAGAACCTAAAGGAAAAGAGATCACGAAAATTATGTAACGGAAATGAGCAAATAACGTTTACCAAGTATAGGAAACAACTTTTCTTCTGAGAGAGGCATTTATATTAACATTTTCACCTTCTTTGGCAATCCATTTGACACAATGGACGTAACAATTTCTTTCGAAATATCAGAACAATCCTAACAAGGAAAATATCGTTGAAAATATTTGAAATACGAGAAAGATAGTTTAGTAAATATAAATGATAGTCAACACATAGCCTGACACGTACGTCGTTTGATTCCATTTCCGCGTCCGCAGTACAATCCACCTCGTTTTCCTCACTGCTAACCTCATCACTGCTAACTCCGTCCCAGTCCTGTTCATCGCCTTCTACATCAAAGAAAGCCGGCAAACATCACAACACAATCTTGAAACAAAAAGGATCCAACTCTCTGAGCCTAAGGCAAATGAAACTTATTGAAACAGAGAGAAAACTAAAAGAGAATCTTCTTACCACTGCTACAACACATGTTCGTTAAAATTTCAAGGCATGTTTGTTGAGCATTGAGAATATTAACCAGTTCGTCAATCTATAAGAAACGCGAACGCTCTATGTTTAGCCACAAAGATCTTTTGTAAAACTTGTGTCAAACTTATACAACATAGAAATATCAGCAAACAAAACGACTAATCGCGTATTTCACAGGTTAAAGCGTTGGAATAGTATTTTCAATGGCCATGGAGAGGCTATCACTCGGAGAAACGTTTACCAGATGAAACAGTATAACTCACCTTTCCATCATCAACTTCAATTTTCTCATGATCAAACACTTTGGCATCTTCCACTGCACCATTTTTCACTTCACCGCCTTGGCTAGATCTCTTTTCCTCAACAGTGCATACATACTGACATACGTCGTAGCTCAATACTTTGCCAAACGTACTGCCAATTGCTTGGAACATTTCAAACACAACATGGGACGGTAAACTCTGGGAAATATTGAACAATACTCCTAGAAATACAAACTAACTCATCACAAACAAGCAAATTTAAAATCAAATTGTTACGAACGCAATCTGAGTACTAGAGAAGTCAAGATACTCCCGTAACATGAATTGGGCATGGCTAGCATTATTTTCATCATAATATTTGGCAAACTGCTGTAGGCATCTTTCTAAATTATCTTTTGATATGTTACAGACTATAGTTTTGTATATTAACAAATGTAGAAGTTAATCTTCAGATATATCGTGGAAAATCAACACGAAAAATAAAGCTACCCATACACGTTGCACTGTTCAAGTATGATCAGTGAAAGTTACATGCCATATGTTCATCTGTTATTAAACAGATAATGGCTAAATGTAATCTAGTTGTTTTGTATAACAAACAAAAAAAAACTACAGCAAGTTTTATTTATAAAAGAACCCTAGGAGAATTATGCAAAAAGAAAAATATTCCACGGACGCAGAAGTAATTTGTGTGTCTGTTCAGAAATAGATTGCGCAGCTCTCAGTCAATCAAAATGCATAAAATACTTTGACTATAATAAAACAAACAATACAATATATTACATACTTACCAGAATCACATACCACAATTGCATTCATCATTACATGAACTAAAATTATGACAGTACCTGCAATGTAAACTTTAAGTAAAAGAACTTCTTCACTTTCATCTCCATTTAAAAGATTTCTTTCAAGAACTGCTAGAGACTCTTTATTGTTTGCCAAGCTCTCTGCTGCCATTGGGTTGTCTTCTGTCACAACGCACAGGCATTGAGCTAGAAAAAATATGTAATAGATACTAGTAAGCACCACAATGAGGCAAATGTTGACCATGTGGCACAAGCAAAATGAAGGTAGTACTATACCTGTCAACAAGACATTCCTTATCGGAAACATTTCAGGATTTAAGAGCATGGTCAATATAGGAACAATATTTTCATCATTAATTTTCTTTATTGCTTCACTTGCATTTTCACTATGGAAGAAATGTTTCCACATTATGGTCAACAAACAAACCAGAGCAAAATTGATAGAGAAAGCTTACTTTCTGTGTTTACCTCAAGTTCAAGAGCAAATGAGTTACTTGCTCATGAACACAAGATTGTTGTTTCAGTGTTGCATTACTTTCTGCTGACTTTTCAAGTGAATTTTCAGAAAACTGAAAAAAATACAGTTTGTATATAAAAACAAAGTACCAGGAAACTTCAACCTGATGATCAATACCTTTTTGATGTAGTAAAAGAGAGGTGTCATGATATCTTGCTCGATCATTTTTTCACAGATATTTGGAAAACCAGAAAGGGTGAGATTCCTAAAATTACACCTGATTTGTAATCATATCAAAAAAGGGAATCTACACAATTCGATTACTTGAACAAGTCAAAAACCATTCTTCTCCTAACATGCAAGTGATCAACTGAACATTATACTGTTATCATCAAGATATCTACCAAGTTATAGCAACACATAGCTAATACTAGAAGATTTTTCTTTAAAGAATACTGGTCAGAAGCAGATTATAAGGAGAGGGAGGGTGCTGACTGGGCTACAGTCAGGGGTCAATGGATTTGAGAGTCATGTGGGGGGGGTGCATAAGTTTTTTGGAAAAAAAACGTTTGAGGCAAGCGAGGAAGGGCACATGGTACCCTCAATCTGCCTTCGATGACGGTATACCTTAGAACTCCAGTAGCAGCTTCTTGTATTTTCTCATTCTTGTCAAGAATCAGTGGAGCAAGTCGACGCACAATCTTGTGTTTCATCAACGAGGCCGTAGCATTAGTCCCAAGAACCAGGTTTGCCAAACCAGCACATGCGTGCTCCCGCTCTTCTGGGCAATTCAACTAACAGAGGTGATACTGATTGGTATTGAGTCACAAAATCATAGGCACTTGACATTTCCCATATAATACAATACAATCAGCTTTATTTCACGAGGATAAACACATAACAGGCAAATGCTGATAAACTTGTACAGTCACATGTGGCAAATTTGCAACATAATAATGCATGCAGCACATATTTCAAAGATTAGCGTTTTGAAACCCAAGATAAGGATTAAAAGCAAGATGAGAATTTCGACTTCATTGCAGAATTATCATTAGACAAACACGATTGTAATAATTTTGGGGAATTTTTACTTTTACTTGTTTTAAAAAACTGCAAGCCTTAAATCCACTTTACATTACGATTCAGACGGTTAAAGTATGTTCCAAATCCCAAGCTACCTTTTCTAGAATGGATATAGTCTTTTCATCGAAGCAAGAACTAGCCTGACTAGCTTCTTGTGACTCTGCCTCCGCTACACTGATCATGCCTGTGGGTTTGTGACGGTTTTTCCTTTTATTTTGTTTGACTTTACCCATGTTTAACAATTATAGACGATAAAAAAGAAATGCCATATCTTTATTCAAGAATATGGGACATTTAACGTTCAAAATAAACATCATTTCACGTGGTGTAAAAGCGCCTCAATTCCATTTCACAACTCGGCGGCTCGGCGGCCATGTTGAATTTCGCGCATTTCGCGAAGTAAGAGTGGAAATGGGCCCTGGGACAATCATATGATATGACGTAGTTGGTCAAAGAAGGGGCAATTAGTAACTATAGTAGTAATTGCATTTGGTAGCTTATTTGATTAATATTTTGATCAATCAACAGTATGCACTGTTACTGTCAGTATTGTCTTAACCACTGTGCGTATCAAACATCAACAAAAGTAGCTTATCACGTGGCTGTTTCGCTCTGTCGCGCTCGAACCATGTGGTTAACACTAGCGCCGCTTGCAGAAGCATTTCTTGTGTGTTTGCGCGGCACTTTCCATCGAACATTGGATCTTTGATAACGATAAAGCAACGAGGACAACATGCTCTCCGCAACTAAACTAACGCATGCGCAATACGCTATAGCAAATATCAAAACTAGAAATAAACCACTCATATCGCTAATACTCAACTGCGCATGCGCTTTTGTAGGCAGTTCACACGTGGGTAAGGTTTGTCTCGCTTGCCATAAATCTGTGTTTCTTTTGTTTTCATTCATATCCAACTCTTGCAACTTAAACTCCTCAGCCCAAGGCCAGTCTTTACGAAACATAAAACCAACAGGTATTGTAACAAAATCTTGGCCAACTAAAGATAGCGAGCAGTTTGGATCATCGTTTATAACTGCTGTGAGAGATATGGTATCTGCTATAAAGCCATCGAGAATTCTAGAAAATATGGCGAAAAAGTTGAGCAGAAGTTGTTCGTTGAATTTCCAAAACAAAAAATTCTGACATATTTTACCCATTCTTGACGGCTTCCACTCCATAGTCTAGAGAAGGCAGCAAATTTTCTTGGATATTTTCAAAAGTTTTCACCAACACAGGATCACGAGTGTTGTGAAAATATGCTTCCATTGCGCTGCCTCTTACCACACCCAGTTTCAGATTCTTATTCAATATCTAATGTAACACCAACAAAACAATGTACCTTGGCAACTTTTTCTCAATTTTTTTTGGTGGGGATTATGAAGTTAAAAATGCGGCAGAAGTTAATTCCATATACCTCGCGATCTCGTAAACTTGTAAATGGCTTCGTTGCATCTTGTTTGACAATTTCAGCCATCAACCTTGCTACATAAACGTTTACGAATATCAAAGAGAGAAACGCAAGCCAACTGGATAAATAGCGAGCACTCAGCGTCAAGGGTTTTTTACTGTTTCCAACATCACGTCCAAAAGCTGTCGCCCAAACATAACTGGTTGATTCTGGGGGAATAATGAAAGACGTACGTCATGTCAGATATTATTTTACAAAAGTTTCCACACAATGCTTGTTTGTATAGGTAATAGTATGGTTCCGAGTGCAATTTGGAAAAAACATGCACGAGTGAGTTTTTCAAAGACTATCAAAATTGCACGAGTCCGAAGGACGAGT
>JAODVM010330772.1:0-11486 GCA_025400095.1 Phenganax marumi
TATTATTTATTTATATTTATTTCTTCTTTGTTTCAGTTATGGAGGTCCTGGCAGTCAACAAGTAAGCATCATCGTTCACATTTCTTACAACGGGTGTCTCTCCTAACTCATGCCTCCTTTAGATTAGCGAAACGTACCAAGCTGGTTACCATGCCTATCTGACGAGTAACTATGACATCATCGTGTGCGCAGTAGATGGTCGTGGAACTGGCTCAAGAGGAAGAAAATTTGTACATTCTGTTTATAAACAACTTGGGGAGTTTGAAAAGAACGACACTTTGGCTGCAGCCAGGTAAGGTTTCAGTCGTTGCCACGAACGTGGTCAAACTTCACTCGGAGTGACGTTATCACTTTGTAGGTTCATGCAGTCAAGACAATATGTCGATGCAAACAGGATATCAATTTGGGGCTGGGTGCGTATGTCATGATCTGCTGTTATATAAAAAGAAGAGTTTCACGTCGTCGTTTTATTTTTTCTAGTCCTACGGAGGATTTTTAACTTCTTATATCCTCAGTACTCAAGACAGTCGAGTATTTCAGAGTGGAGTTGCCGTGGCACCTGTCACAGATTGGAGATATTATGGTATATACCTCCTCATAACGTTCGGTGCAGTAGGTTCCGGGGGAGCTGGGGGGGGGGACTACAGAAACCCAAAAATTAGTTTAAAACAATGAAGTTTGCTGCGAAATCCCTTGGAGGTTTTTCCTTGCTCCTCAGAGTCCCTCCCCCAGTCAAAAAGAGCTTCCTACGACCCTGCACCGTGTTGCAAAGCATTTTAATTTTCACCATGTTGCATAATATTTTAATTTTCATTCTTACATTCAGAAAATGCTCTCACTTATTTTTCCTGCTATAGATTCCATATACACAGAAAGATACATGGGATTTCCTGATGAGAGTGACAATTTAATTGGTTATAAGGTAAACCTAGCGTAATGGTGAGTTCAAACAAGACACCTGGTTAATGCAGTGCATAATGCATGTGTTTTGCCTTTTTTCAGTTTGCATCTGTTCTAAGTCACGCTACAAACATTCCAGACGACTCATTCCTTTTAGTGCATGGCACAGGCGATGGTATGAATACATACACTGCTGCCATTTCTCTTCTGGGCTGAGCAAACTAATGTGAAATGTTTTCATAGATAACGTTCACTTTCAAAATAGTGCTCAGTTGGTTGAAGTTCTGACTGAAGCTGGAGTGAAATTTGAGATGCAGGTATTATTCAAATAATAGTAAACATGAAGTCGTTTACCAGATTTGATTGGTTGAGAGCAGTGCAGTTTATCACAAAAAGCACTACAGCAATGCAATTTTTGTAATCACAGTGCGAAAATCTGTAACCACCATTAGCCAATCAGATTTGAGCTAGTTTTTGGCGGGAAAGTAATTTTTTCAAAACTGACATGGCCAGTTCAAGCAAGCAATGCTCAAAGATTTGCATTGAGGAGTTAAAAAATAATGCAAGAAATAAGAATGCAGAAAGAACTATGACCTCTTGAGTTGGTGCTTTTCAAACTTGGGCAAAGGAGCAAGGTTTTCTTGAAGCCATTAAAATATACAACTTTGATGAGTGAGGCCAAATACGCCAATAATGAGTTCATTTTGGCGTCTTTGAAATAATCACAACTACATGATTTTCCCAAATTGCATGCGAAACCATGCTATTACCTATACTAACCATCTTTTTCCCCTGAAACTTGGTGTACTTTAATGTGGTTGTTTGTTTTTTAGATTTACACGGATAAGCATCACTCCCTTGAAGGGTTAAACATCCATAGACATCTATATCATTTGCTAACAAATTTTTTTAGAGATAAGTTAAACTTATAATGTATATTCATTGAAAATTATATTTTTATACGTATTCAGTTGTATTGTAAATTACAAGATCACACGGGGTGCGTGCAGTATAACTTTAAAAGGTGCAATGTGGCACAGTGGTGCAATGTGGATTGAAAATCTGTTTTAAATCTGTTGAAGATCTGTTTTAGAATGAAAATGAGTTGGCTACAATAAGATTTTGTGTCACCCGACCCCAAACTGGTTACCAACCAACTAACCAATTGAATTTGCAATTCATGACCATAACACAACGACGTAACTCCAGTTTGCTTTTGGGCACTGTGACTCAGATGTCTGTACACTTGGGTACATTCAGGGATAAATAATATTTGAGTACATATTGTTCAAGATGGCCGCTCATTCAAAATTACTTTTATTTCGTTTACACGCCTGAGATTTTTAAAAATGTCAAGCGGCAACAATTCTTCTTTGACAGCAGAGGAAGAGTATTTGTTGGAGAAATACAGAGTTTTGAGAGAAAAGGTTTGTGCTATGGTCGAGGACGTTAAACTTAGTTTTAAAGTGCACCTGAAGCATCGATTATTTAAAGGACGAATAATTTAACTACTTTGTTATAAACAGAAAAAATTGCTCCAGAGATTAAAGGGAAAAGCTGCAGAAACTAAAGTGAAGCCAGCAGCAAAACGAGGTAAAGATTAAACGAGAAATTAAGCGGTTAATGATAGTGGTACATCAAAAAATATTTGAGTAACATTTTTGTCTTTCAGAACTAGTTCAAACTGCAAGCAGTACTCCCGAAGATGCAAAGAAGAAAGCTGAAATGCTCGTTGCTTCTGGAGTGAGATTTTAATTTCAGCTGTTTTGTAGTTGTAGATTATTTGAACATCTTCAAAAACAGACTTTTGTACCTGATAAAACTGTCTTCTGTTATTGTAGTGTGTGAAAATATCTAAATCTTCGAAAGAACGAGAGTTTAAGCGAGCCAGGACTTTGGACAAGAGACCATCCAAGGTATGTCAATTTACCAATAAAATGCATCAAAAATAGTTGGAGATACAATACGCTATTTTCTCATATTTCAGGATAACTCATTAGACCAAGAAGCAACAATGCCTGTTGAAACGAAACAATCAACGTCAGGCATTGCAGCAATGAAAGACCTGTATAACAGCAAGTGAGTTGCAAGTTGTCGTCATTGCATAGACAATCGTCTGAAAGTATCTTGTCTCACTAATGATTTGACTTTTTTGTAGTTTTGTCAAAGGTGGACAAAGCCATGACAGTGGTAATAGCGTACTGTGTTGTAATTTAACATTTAGCAGTACTCGACAATGTCCTTTGATTGTCTTTTTTGCAGATTCACACCATGGTAACAGATATGTGTATAGAGAGCCAAAAAAAGTAAGTTGAACCTTGTTCGATACAATAATTAAATAGATTGGGTAGAAATGACACACACGTATGTGTATTCACAAAGAAACTAATTTACATCTTAGGGAAAAACAGTTTTTATCAAAGGTCATAATCTTACTGAAGAAATTGTACAGAAAGAATTTCATAAATATGGTAAAATGATTTTGTACTTTGGTTTTCTTAGATGAGTTCATCAAAGCTCAATGTAACAAGTGTTTCATATTCCCATTTAGGTACTGTCACTAATGTCCGGTTTGAAAGAGATAGAAAGTAAGCAAAATTATGGTAGCACTATTTGTTCTTCTGACTGAGGGAGGAATATCACTTGTAATCTTTCGCTAATAATAACCTGTTCCTTCAGGTTTGGTTTTGTTACTTATGAAACAATTGAACAAGCTGAAAAAACTATTGAAGAGGTACTGCATTGACAAGTAGTAACGGATGACAGTATACAGTTGGTGCATTGTGTTAATTATCTATTAATTGTAGATGAATGGTGCAAAGGTTGCTGGTCTGTATGTTCAAGTTTCATTTGCCAGAAAACAGTTTCAAAATAATGACAGAGGAAATAACCCAGCCCCGTTATGGTCACATCGTGGTAAGTGAAACATTGAATAAACTTTAGGTTACAAGAAAAATTATCTGAAAAACTGGAATTTGCTAATGCTAGTGATAGGCTGAGTTGGACTCCAGAGTATTACTAAATAAAATAGAAATAATTCACTCTAGCATTTTGAAAGAGGTTTTTATCGTAAAATTGTTGGTAAATGTATTTTTTGTTTTGTTGAAACAATGTTTTGGTGCATCTTGACCCAAATTTTTCGAAATGTTAAAAAAGCCGCGTTTTTCTGTTGCGTGAAAAGACTGAGCATGACTTCAAGAATTTGGCTTCAAATTTCTGGGCAGAGGTAGCGTTCCAGGTGTTTTCAGTTCAATGGATCAGACATGCCATTAAAATCATTTCCATGTGGATCAAATAAATAGAAAACGTTTGTTTGTTTTGTTTATTTTGGCCATCATCATATAGCCTTTCATACGGGGCTGCAGAAGCACCTCAAAAGTGGGGGGCATTGACCAACAGAGGCATGTGAGTATTATGCATATGCAACTGCAGGTGGTTCGAAAAGATGTATTTACTTCTGTCAGCAGTGCATTTGTATTACCTTATTGAACTAAATAGGTCTTTCATAGATGCAAATGCCCCCCCGTAATTCCTGAAAGAAGGGCATTTCTTTTCCATGAAAAACAGGGCACTTTTAATCCAGAAAGAGTGCCTTTTCCCCTGGTACAAAAAGTGGGCAGCACTTGCCCCAATGTCCTCCACTTCTGCAGCCCATGCTTTCATATAGACCTTTCTTGTAGACCTTCACATAGCCTGATGTAAATTAGCAGAAAGAAATGTAGCCATGTTTGCCTGAATTTTTCTGAATCCTTTCAATCCATTTCTATGTAACATCTTTGAAAAACATGAATATGCAATTCAGCATATGCTGCAAAGTAGCTATATGTAAACCATCTATCTGAACATTGGTATAACCTGAACCATCTTTATAGGCACAATATGAGATCTTGACTTTACCACATTGTGGCCAGAAAACTGGGGCAACTGTATGTCAAGAATAGTGTGCTATGCCACAGCAATAACATGATGCTTTTTGTGTAGATAAGCCTGTACAAGATAATCGTGACCCATCAAAAACTGACAGAGAGCTGCAAAGATATGGGGATGGTGATGACTTCTTTTAGATTAAGTCGGTGAGTACTACTACATTTAATTACAAAAACGATATGGCCAATCGATGGTGTTTCGGAGACTGCTACACTGTGTTTGCAGCAGCTACAGGGTTGCTAAGTTTCAAACTGCAGCAATTTTTAAAGGGTAATGACAGGAGGTTTTTTTATACTTGTACAGGATGAATTTCACGCTTGTAATTCCAGCAATTACTCATCAATTCACAAATGGTTTACATGCTTATGTAATGCAACTGTTACATTTTACAGAGTATGTTTACTTCACAACAAGAAATAATATCACCAGAAATGCAAAACATTTTTAAAATAACTATAATAGTGGGAAAACACACTTTTTTAGTAAAGTACCTGAAAGGTCATTTTATAAGTCCAGTAAGCAGTTTATTTTTTTACGTCTTAACAAGTTGTTCAATCGACTTCTTCAATGGTGGGTCCTTGCGATTGTTGGGAAGGTGGGGGTCCATCAGTACCACCTGCACCAGGGAAACCTCCAGGCATACCACCTGGCATTCCTCCAGGCATACCACCAGGTGCACCTCCACCAGCTTGATAAACTTTGGTGATGATGGGATTGTAAACCTTCTCCAGTTCTTTCTGTTGGTATTCATACTCATCCTTTTCAGCAGTTTGGTTCTGGTCCAGCCAGCTGATGACCTCATTACATTTATCCAAAACAGTCTTCTTGTCCTCTTCACTGATCTTGTCTTTCAGTTTTTCATCTTCCATGGTCTGTTTCATTTGGTAGGCGTAACTCTCCAAACCATTCTTCGCTTGCACACGTTCTTTCTGCTTGTCGTCTTCAGCCTTGTACCTCTCAGCTTCGGCAACCATCTTGTCGATGTCATCCTTGCTCAGTCGTCCCTTGTCGTTCGTAATCGTGATCTTATTTTCTTTGCCGGTGCTCTTCTCAACAGCGCTGACATTCAGGATACCATTAGCATCGATGTCGAATGTGACATCAACTTGTGGTACGCCACGAGGAGCAGGGGGGATTCCAGAGAGCTCAAACTTGCCAAGAAGGTTGTTGTTTTCTGTCATCGCCCGCTCACCTTCAAATACTTGGATAAGCACACCTACAAAAAGAACATGAGATGTAAACAATAGGAAACCAAAGTATAGCAGTACATTAAAGGTACAAGTTCATCTTAGTAACCACAACAAACCTGGTTGATTATCAGAATATGTAGTGAAGGTCTGAGTCTTCTTTGTGGGTATCGTTGTGTTTCTGGCAATAATTGCTGTCATAACTCCACCAGCAGTTTCCAAGCCAAGAGACAATGGTGTGACATCAATGAGCAATAAGTCCTTGACATCATCACTGGTATCACCAGACAAGATGGCAGCCTGCACAGATGCACCATATGCCACAGCCTCATCAGGGTTGATGGACTTGTTTAGCTCCTTATTATTGAAGAAACCTTTCAAAAGTTCCTGAATTTTGGGGATACGTGTGGAGCCACCAACAAGGACAACATCATGGATAGCAGACTTATCTAGTCCAGCATCTTTGAGCGCTTTCTCTACTGGTTCCAAGGTGCCACGGAAGTGGGTGCCGTTCAGTTCATTAAACCTGGCACGAGTTATGCTTGTGTAGAAGTCAATTCCCTCAAAGAGAGAATCAATCTCCACATTAGCTTGGTTGCTTGAGGACAGGGTTCTCTTTGCACGCTCACAAGCCGTTCTCAGTCTTCTCATTGCTCGCTTATTTCCAGTCATGTCTTTCTTGTGTTTCCTCTTGAATTCTTTCACAAAATGATCAACCATGTTCTGGTCAAAGTCTTCACCACCAAGATGAGTATCACCAGCTGTTGATTTCACTTCAAAAATACCATCTTCGATGGCAAGAATAGAAACATCAAAGGTACCACCACCAAGATCAAAGATTAAAACATTTCTTTCACTGCCAACTTTTTTGTCTAGGCCATATGCGATCGCAGCTGCAGTTGGCTCGTTGATTATACGAAGTACATTAAGGCCGGCAATTACACCTAAAGAAAAACACATAAAAATTAAGAATATAGTCAGAAAAGTTACCTCATACTTTGCCACAGGTAAGAGAAGAATATTCTTCAATCTATACTGCTTATGTACATACCTGCATCTTTCGTGGCTTGGCGTTGAGAATCGTTAAAATATGCTGGTACAGTAACTACAGCATCTGTGACCTTCTTGCCAAGGTAAGCTTCGGCAGTTTCTTTCATTTTCACCAAAACCATGGACGAGATCTAAAAATAGAAGAGTTTATAATCATCTGCACTTTTCCTTCTCAAAACACCTGTATAGCAATTTTAGAAAGGAAAATTACACACCTCTTCAGGGAAGAACTTCTTAACTTCTCCTTTATATTCCACCTGCACTTTGGGGCGTGATCCTTCATTGCAAACTGTGAATGGCCAATGTTTCATGTCAGCTTGCACTTCAGGATCATCAAACTTTCTTCCAATCAGACGTTTTGCATCTAGAAAAGTAATATCTATTAATACCAGACATTTTTTTAAATATTCACTGTTGACCGGGAGTCTTACTTTCCCGACGGAGTGAACAGTTTTACTCGGCAAACATTTTTTTGGAAAAGTGAAACTTTGTATTTCCGGCATACGCTACACACCACGAGGCGTTTCTCTTACGGTCTAATCCAGCATTTCGCCTTTGTATCATGTCTAGAGGAAGTCTAGGTAAATATATACCAATTCTATGGCCCAACACTACCTACAATACACTAGTATGCGGCACAAGTAGCCAAATGAATACAAATATCGCGCTTACGTGTCTTTCCTAAAATTTTACTGCAGGTCATGTGAAACAGGCGGCGGAATTTGATGTCGTAAATCTGTATAAATTAGTTCGTTTCATAACCGTGCAAAAACTTTGGCGTTGCTTTGATGACCATGAGTAATTTCTATCGTAAACAGAAGATTTTAACGGCGTTGTAGTGTACACGACATAGGGTCGACAAAACGAAAATGAAACAAGCTTTCTTTTCAGTTTCCCGCCCGCAACACGACTACGCGAAAAATACTACCAACTTTGTCAATATCTTACCGAAAACAGTGTTTGAAGGATTCATAGCAACTTGATTTTTAGCAGCATCGCCAATGAGACGCTCCGAGTCAGTGAAACCAACATAACTTGGCGTTGTTCTGTTACCTTGATCGTTGGCGATGATTTCAACTTTGCCGTGTTGAAATACACCAACACATGAGTAGGTTGTACCTAAATCAATACCGACTGCAGGAGATTTTGCCATTCTTCTTTACGGATCTTGACAATTTTCAACAAAATATCGGGACAAAACTGTTCCTGCCTTTCAATGTGCGCGTCAATGCCAAGCATGTGGAACTCACGCGTTTATATTCATTTTGTCACGTGATATAAACGCTTGCTTCTCGTTGGTCAGTTGCTAACATTGCGTAACTATGCTATATTTGTGAAGAATTTTCTAGAAATTTTTTGCCATTCACATTTATTATTCCACTTATTCATGATGACATTGCAAATACATATTTCTATAGAATGCAATGATATATTACTAGCATAATGACAATGCAAAATGATACATTTAAGTCATTCAACAATGTCCATTTCGCAGCATTAGCAACCCAAACTTGGCTCAGTCATAACTTGCTTGTTTGTTTACAGTTCATGTTTCATCCTGTTGTTTTTCAAGAATATCCTTTCTCAAAATTTCTACACTTGCATCATCCAGCTCTCTTTTCACTGCATCTTTATTCTCTTTCAATATATCTTCAATATTCCTAAGCATAACATAAACTTTGTGATTAAATTCAGGTATGATTTTCAATTATGGTCAAATTTCAAATATGGTGTAACTTCATAATAGTATCTACCAGGGTCCATTCTGTAAGTCTGCGAACAATTGCCAATCTTCAGCATACATGTTACACAAAATGCACCTAGGGGTATCTATGGTGTCACAGTATGGTGTTAATGTTGAATGGTATTTATGACATACTTCATGTTACCTATTCTCATCTCCAAACCATCCAAGATTATCTGCAATAAGATGATGACTGGCACAACTTGGACACTTTACTATCACAACTCCATTTTTATATGCCAATTTGCTGAAAACTTTTGATGACCTTGTTTCGCATACTTTGCAAGTGTAAACAATTGCTAATTTCTCTTCCTCAGAAATATTGCCTAGTTTCGTAAATGATCGATATCTTATTGGTGTTGTTCTGTGGGCTGCTTGGCTAATTATACTTCTAGAGGAAGCCACAATACCTTGGAATAACACCTTGCCTGCCATTTACCCCCACCACATAACTCACGAAAGCCGCGTGTCTGGAGGAATTTCTCGCGTGACGCGTGTTTTCGTCAAAAAACCCGACTCGCGGAAACTGCGCATGCGCGAGTGTCTGGAATGGTGTCTGGTAAGCGCAAAATAAAAATTTTGTCGAGAAATCAATGGAGAAATGCAGAATTTTTGCAGGGAAACAACGATTTTGAAAAAATCTACTGTTCAATCCTCACTCTGAAGACAAAATATGAAAGATACGGTCAACCTGCGTCTGTTTAACCCGAAATTACTACACGTAAAACGAGTGAAAAGTTACGATGACTGTCGTTTGATTGAAAGGCTACAGCAATAAAAACAATGGAAAAACTTGATAGGAAAATGCTTCACGAAATTCATTCTGGTTCTTTGATGGTTCGTTTAGTATGTTCAGCAATGCAGCTACCAATGACAGTATAAATTCTTGCACAGCCTTCGATACAGCTTTGCACAGCCTTAAAACAAAGAACTGTGTCGTTGATACTAGTTACAAAGTGTGGAAAATGCAATGTACGTTTTGTCTGATAGCAACTTGAATCCCTTACGTTATTGGTTTGGTCAAGAGAGAGTTCCCCATCCATATTTAAAACAGAGATTTGATTTAAAACAGGCAAGAATGCCACAGTAACCACTGCACAAGTCTCCTCACTGTTCTCCTACAAGGTATTAATCACAAGTTACATGAAGAAGTGATGTAAACTTCAAGCTCTTTATATTCATTACACTACCTCAAGAGACAAAGGGTCGAGAAGAGAGTCATGTGACAATTGAGCCTGCAAAATACTACTATTCAGTTAAAAGAGCTTCTATAAGCCATTGCAATGCCTCAGTTGTAAGTAGTTAAAGTGTTAAAACAACTTACAAGAGAAGAAGCCACAACAAGGTCGTACATCTCAATTCCAGCATCAACCAAAGCAACTGTGGCACAATTGATTGCAGTGGCAAGGACTAAACAAGACATTTGCAAGTAATCACCAAAAAAACATTTAATAAATATATGAAACAAGACTTATTCAGTGATATAAATATATGCTGGTACCATATTAATACATACTATTTCCATTGTTCTCCAAAACCATGATGTATATGTCAATCTGTGCTTTTGGAAATTTTCCCATAATTATTGCAGGTTCAAGAGCCTGCACAATAATATTTGATAAATCTTTTTCTTCTGAGCCTGCAATAGGGGATCTTCTCTGCTTGCATGAAAATGGAGCATATTTCATTTCACAAGTTAATATACCCTTGATAAAATACAAATATAGTTATTCAGCAGTGCAGATACAGTATATTATTTCACTACCAGCAGCCTAACGCCATGAAGAATTCTCCATACTACTTTCCTAACAAGATAATTGGAATTTTAATCAAGCTGATTAGAACTATATTACCTTCATTCTAAATTCTTGCCTTCTTAAAGACTCTCGTGGTCCATAACTTTAAAAAATGAATCTAACTAAATACACTTGGAAATATTTGGTCAATGCCACCCTTTCACCATGACCACAATATTTAACGCTTATATTTCTCCAATTAGCGTTGACATACTTACATAGAACATATTATTTTTGTTTTTCCAATTTCAATGTAGGCTGAGCCTTTTGCTTCAGGGACTGCATTCGCTCGAACAACTATAAGATATGTACACTGTAGATCAGAATAGAAGTGTTACGCATGGGGAGGAGTTGAGGTTCTCTACTAAAGTTGTGGACCGCTACAGAACTGAGAGCTACAAAATTTACATATTTTTCTCATTTCATCATATGTACGACCATCCTGCCTTCTACCATCAACGACAACCTGTAATAAAAAGATATATGTCGTGTGTTCACACAAGAACATCAAGCCGGGCTGCTAGCATGGTACTCACATGTTTTTGTCTTTCTTTCTGAATTATATTCTCGTCTAATGGAGCCCGTGTCTCATCAGTTGGACCACAAATACGCCTATGATCAGCAGGCATTCTTAAATTTCTCTTATTTCAACCATTTCACTTCGAAAAAACAACAAAAGTTAGCAATATCTTTCAAACACCCTCTGGCTTGCCGCAGTGGATTTGATACGATACAAAAGGAGTTAATGAGTGTTCATCAGTGGCGTTTATACAATTTCTGAATAGGATACATAAATAAGAATTTGTTAATATCTCTGCTAACCTGGATAGCCTGGCCGACCCCAGGTGACCCTACTTACCAGTTTGGAAGGTTAGGTGCAAG
>JAODVM010330883.1:0-11480 GCA_025400095.1 Phenganax marumi
CCTTGCTCTACGTTATAAATAGTTGTTAGTGCTAAAAAGTTAATAATTATAGTATATTATCACACATATAGGTTAGACGTAGACACTAATTTAATGCATCATCAATGCAGATGGCATGCAACATGTACGCAGTGCGTACCTATTTTTTCATATTGATGGCAAAAATTTTTTATGCCATAGTCTTGTGTTTTTAGTGGCTTTGTGTAAACCGTTAGCATCAGAGGTGATATTGTCAGGATTTCCTAATGAAGTTGCTCAATTGTTCTTATCAAAAAACAAAGAAAGTCCTCAAGATTCAACAAATCAAATCAATTGGGATCTGATTGACAAGAAACTTGTTGATTCCCTTATGCCATTTCAGAGAGAGGGTGTTATGTGAGTATATAGGATCTTTGTGTAATTCAGTATGCTTGGTACAAATAATGGTCTCAAATGTATGATCTATATCAAAAATCTAAATTTACTATAGCATCTTTTTTAAGTTTCAGCATCAAGCAAAATGGCCGTGTACTTCTTGCAGATGACATGGGACTTGGAAAGACAATTCAAGCAATAGCTGTGGCAGCTTACTACAGAACAAAATGGCCCCTTCTTGTCATTGTTCCATCATCTCTGAGAATGACATGGAGAAGAGTAAGTTGCATGCTAGACAGCCAGTATTTCTCAGGCCCCGGAGAGAACAAGAGTTTTGTAAACTTGGGTTTGTGAACTGGATTCTATAATGGCTGTAGGCCTGTAAAGTCTCTGCAATTAAGATCTTTTACAACGTTTTTGACCATTTGAAGTTTCTGGTGGAGAGTTGTGTACAACTTGCAAAATTTTGCATATTGTTATATCATCATTATGAACTTCGTTTTTAGGCATTTTTCCGCTGGCTTCCTTCGGTAGATCCTCAGCACGTGAATGTTGTTTTAACGGGCAAAGATCCACCAAATGCTGGTTCAGTAAATATCATAAGTTATGATCTTGTGGTAAAAAACATTCATGAAATCAAAAAAGTAGGATACAACGTTATAATAGTGGTAAGTACAAGCATTGCGCGTATCTGCGCTGAAGAAGTTATCTAAATGATTAGACCGAACAATCTGTTGTTATAATCATTGCTTTAGGCACAAGAATCATACTCCTATGATCTTTGCATGTTACTATAACCTCTTTGCTAGTGGTACTATTGTGCATAATTGTAGGATGAATGTCATGCTATCAAGAATTTTAAGACGGAAAGAACGAAAGCTATTTTGCCTTTGCTCAAGGTGAAGTGGTGTTCTTACACTTGTGCATTAGAGCAATTGGACTTATTGTAGTTGTGTTTTTTATTTTTGCCAAAACAGTTTTCTTCTGCTCGGTTTCATTGCGTAGCAGAACATGGGTTTTTGAAGTGTTTGGTATGAAAACGTTTTTTAATTTCTAGGCGTCATTGCATGTGATTTTAATCTCGGGTACACCTGCGTTATCTCGACCTGCGGAACTCCATACTCAAATATCTGCTGTGAAACCAAATTTATTCCCATCTTTTCACCACTATGGGCTTCGTTACTGTGCTGCAGTAAAGGTTTGGCGTTTCTCTTTGTAGAATGGTTTGCGTTGATTTTCGTAATCCTTCACTTGCAGTCGCAGAAGTATTGTATACATTTTGTAATTTCGAAGTGTTTACTGTTTTTGTTTACGTTAGAATCATTTTGGCTGGGACTATTCAGGTGCATCTAACATGGAGGAATTACACTTGATACTGGAAGAGTGTATTATGATCAGGTAAGGTGAGTTTGGAGTTTAGTTGCGCCGTGTAACTAATACTATAGCGCCTCATGTTGTGCTTGAAATTGAACATTAGCGTGCAAGGAAGTGTAGCAGCGCAAAGTTTTTGCCTCTCTGATATTCTGGTTGCTATAGAATGATGTAGCTCTAATTGTCTTAGTGTGCGGTGAAGTAGTTTCAATTTTCTTCGCAGGAGACTGAAAAAAGTTGTTCTTGACCAGCTACCGTCGAAAACCAGAGAAGTAGTACGTATACGACAAACCTCGATTTACAAACAAATTTATTGTGCAGATCCTGTGGTTTTGCATGATGAAGTCAATTCTAACAAAGACAAAAAGTCTCCAATTTTAAAGAAGTCTGTCATTTAATTTTTTTCAAATTTTCCTACTCTCTTCACACACAGGTCTATCTTGATCCTTCTCTTATTAATGTAAAGACATTGACTGGAACTGAACTAAAACTCGTCAAAGCACCGGTTCGGTTTGATAATTTTAACATTTATACTTTAATTATTACAATCCTTTATTTTGGTTTTTTTTCGCTCATCATCGTTATGTGTATATGTAGATGAAAGGACAACGTGCTGCAATATTGGAATATTTCGCCGAGACTTCTTCTGTCAAAGCATCTGCAGTGAAGTTAGTGACGAGCCTTTCATAAATAGAAATTCAAAAAATGTTGTGTAAAACTGCTTGCACGAGAGAATCCTTTGGCAATTCGTACGAGAATGGCTTGAATCTTGTTTCAATCAAGCTTTCAGCCATGTCAGTCGCTCAGTTGTTCCTACTGTACAGCAAAATAGCAGCATGTGTTGTGCTCAGGACTGTACTGCTCGTTTACATCAAATAAAATCTAGAAGTGTTCATAATATTAACACCCGAAAGTTCTTATTTGTACTGTTGTATTTAGAGCATACGTTATGGATTTATTGGAAGGAGGTCACAAAATAATAATATTTGCTCACCACCGTGCGATGCTCGACGTCATTTGTGAAACTCTTTTGAAAAAGGTGATCTTTGTTTCCTCGCGTGGATCGTGTTTAGGTCGAGTGTGAGTTTCACGAAAATTACATGCTTTACGCTTTAATTCAAACGATACTTTTAGCCAGCACTGGTGGGAGTACTGGAGATGGTCTTTTACTCTTTTCTTAGAAAGTCGAGTATATTCGAATCGATGGTAGCACATTGTCTACGGTGCGACAACATCTTTGTGATCAGTTTCAAAGAAGTACGGAGACGAGAGTCGCTGTCTTGTCACTCACTACTGCGAATACTGGTAATGTAGCTAGCAGGCGTTTTAAAATAAAAAAGCCCCTTTGATTTAGAATTTGCTTCTTGTTCATACATGAAACAAACCCAAGATAACTATCTAGAAGTAAATTCCTGTGGTGCCAGATCATTGAGTGACCATCTCGTTACGTTTGTTATTAGGTTTAACGTTGACTGCAGCAACCTGCGTGGTGTTTGCCGAGTTGTTTTGGAATCCCGGGGTATGAATCTGTTTTGTAGTGCTCGGCACCAGCTTTAGTCGTCCATTAGACTGATGTGCCGCTCACTTTATTTAGGCTCTTGTGCAAGCAGAAGATCGCGCATACAGGATTGGACAAAAAAATTCGGTTGTGATTCATTATCTAATTGCAAGGAAAACTGCCGACGATTATCTGTGGTAGGTCTTTTTCCAATGAGCTTTTTGTTTGTAAATCTCCTTCTCTTTCGAAATAATTCATGAAGAAATTAGCGAAATGAACAGCTTTATTTTGGTCACATTCACTTATTAAATATCTGATGAGGAAACTGCTGGGCCTGGACCAACGGAACTACAGCTAAAAGTTAGGTTTGTAATTTTGTATTGTTCTATTAAAAGGCCTCTGATACAAAAGAAACTGGATGTGCTCAGCCAGGCCGGATTGAACAAGGAAAATTTTAACGACTTGGATATAAAGACGTTTCAGGTATAAAAATGTTTATCCCATTATTTACTGCCTGTTCACCAGGAGAGAGTGATCTCACTTCTGCTTGGCTGTCTGGTTGGTTCCAGTTCCCGTTTGGTTGATTCAATGATTATTTTATCAAATATGGTTATATAGGATCCTCAGCAACGTAATTTGAAAGATTTGTTTGAGTCTATGATTGAAGATTCCGATGATGACAATTCGTTTGTGGAAAAATGTCTTAACAACAGTATGAAGGGCGTGGGAAATTCCACTGATTCTACCGCCGCTTGTGAAGCTAGAATGGAAAAATCAAGATTATGGGTTGAGGAAAGGGATGACAGAGGGATTTTGCAAACAAACAGTGGGGGAAAATGTTCTAATGTTGTAAACTGGAAGTGTGTTCAAGAATCGTGTTCAACAGATTGTACTGAAAGTGAAACAAAGGGAAACAAAACGAAGTTATGGAGTGAATGGACAGACAAGGAAAAGACTATGCAGACAAATAGTGTGAAGAAATATTCTAATTTTGAGAACTCAAAATCAAGCTCAACGAATTATGGTACAAGTGAATTAAAGAAAGAAAAGACAAAGTTATGGAGGGAGTGGAAAGATGGTGGCGAGACTTCGCAGACAAGCAATGCCGACAGCAGCCAGGCGAGTTTGTTGTACGATACGTCCGAAGATTGGTTCGATGACATTGGTAATGAAGACTGGGATGATCTCTGTCTTGATGCTCTGGAGTCCATGGAGCCAAGCGCGAAGAGAAAGCGCTGTTAGAGGTATGGAATCTTGACTCAGTATTTTGATTTAATCTCTAGAGAAGTATCATAGACTACATGGGCTCGGTCAAGGCTTTCCTCTTAGCTTTAGGGTCACCAGGAGGAATATTCCTTAAACTGCCTTGTAGCCCAACACTTGCACATTCTTAACATGATAAAACGCTATTTAGTAGGTTTACATGAAGTATGGGGGGCAAGCTAAGCGTTAGCTCAACAGAGGAGTCTGCAAAAGTGGTTTCGCAAAAAAAACATAACAAAATTCGAGATTCGTATTTTCTATATTACTTACAATACATTTTACGCATGCATTTCTTGATAAAAAGTAGGCATCAATTCTTTGCCATAGCAAAGGCTATGTTTCACAATGCAATTATTCTTGCAACTTACAATGCAATTGGACTCTTGAGTGATGTAAAGTTGACAAGCACTGGTCTTCAGTGATAACACTCCGCTAGTGTTGTCTTGCCCTGTGGCCTTGCCACATCAAGCTTTCGTCACTAATAGCTTCTCTCGAGAGTAGAATTGCGTTGCAAATTGCAACAAGTCTTGCATCGTGTAACATGGCTTTGAATTCTGCGGAAATGTTTCATACAGTAGCTTTTTAGTCTGTTGCGGTAGCTTAATTTTACTATCAGCGCATGTTGAAGCCTTCACAGAAATTTGTAGGGATAATGCAGCCTTGCCTTGGCGTAGAACTATACATTAGATAGCACCCGTGTGATTGTTGGGCATACATAATTCTTCTTAATTGTCTTTGCTATATATCGAACTAAATAAAGTACATTAATATTAACAGTCCTAACAGTGCGGGGCCCAAGTCCCTGCTCGTATTCTTAGAATACACTCCTATACCACACATCGGGTCCAGACCCTTGCCTGCCCTGAAAAAATTTCCAAAAATTTCTATATCGTCTTTCAGTCGTGCTTCCATTTTGGAAGTAAAATAAAAAGTTTGTAAATGTTCCATTAAAAGGATGGTGTGAATGTGCGAGGTTGGTGTCTCTCACTCCATTAGCGATATAAGATACATAATAAGGACTCCACATAGAATACCCAAATTTTGATAGAAGAATGTCCATAGACCAGTCCTGAAATCTTCTTCAGCTAGCTGTGTGCACAACTCGGGAAGCTAGAATGAGAATAGGGTAATCACCATGTCAAGTATTTTGATAGAACATTCATTTTTCAAACATAACTTTTTATAGCAACGTGCCAATTTTGGCTCTGATGGGTTGGAACCCATAGTGAAGGCAAAATTAATAAATATGCATTGCTGGTTTGAATTGCAGTCGTCTCAGGGTCAGAATCGAAGGCAATAGATTCGTGCGCGTCGCGAATTACCCCGTATAAACAGTTTGCTAATTGGTGATTTTGGTGCGAAGTGTTGAAGCGTCACTGATTGTGCTCCATTCGGAGCATGTATGATTGTAACGATTAACTCACCATATCCACAAGAGAAATATACAAGAACATTCCTGCTGTGAGAGCAAGAACCCATACTATAGAAGATTCGTTGCTGCCAATCAAAATTCCAACGATCATGCCCAGGAATGAGATCACAGCCGACACCATGTTGTAAGTGATTGCTTGTTTCACAGTCATACCAGCTTTGACCAACACAGCGAAGTCACCTAAAGACGCAAAATGGCAAGAAATATTACATTTGTCGATCTTCAATAAATACCCTGCACAGTTGCTCAGACCCCTATGTATGCTGTAGCAATCTGAATTTATAGGAAGTTGCCTTTTTAAGTTTCTAGTAAAGTAGACGAAAAACCAACTGTTGAAACAAGTAAAAGAACACCACCTAAAACTCGTAGGCGAAGTAAATTTCGAGATTGATAACCGAGATCTGTGACCGCGAGGGCATTAATACCATGCATAAGTATTAACTTTTCGTACCTAACTCGTGTGGTAATTCGTGGCAAAACACAGCGACAGCAGTGGAGAGTCCACTTGTAAACGAGGCTGAAAATGCTGCGCCCACGGCGAGACCGTCGGCTAAATTATGAAAACCATCTCCGACAATGACCATCCATGCGAGTGACGCAATCTTCGTTGTTTTATCAATTTCTTTCGTAGGACCATGACTGTGGCTGTGATTGTGAGCATGGTTATTATTGTGATTACTCTGGATTTCCTGGCTTTCCGAGTCCGTTGCTTTGCTGTTCGTGGAACATTCGGAGCTCGCTCGCTTCTGCTCGGGATGGTTCGTTTCAGGTATTTCTGGGAGCAAGTCTTCTCTCGAGTCTTCTTCACGAAGAGTGTCGATCTTTCGACCAGCATAGCTAAGAATATAACATGGATGAAATAACTAATGAGTGGTAGCGAGAGAGGAACAGTTGTCGCGTGTCTTAGAAGTGAAATCTTGAAGACACAGTACAATTGATGAAGATTGTGACCTGAACGGTGGCGAATGGTTTGTAGACTGCGTACGCAACCTTACTTCGCATTGTAAGAGCTGATGCCGACCATTCGTAAACAGGTTGGCGGGGGTGGAAATATACATTCGTAAGATATTCACTCTTATTTAGTGAATTGTACTTTGATGACCCCACTACGAGTATAAAAGGATTCCTATATCGACGTATGGATTACTACAATGTGGAGACATTATAGGAAAGTGTTCAACCGCTTGATCGGATGATGATCACCAGAATTCTGTGTAGAGGCTGTTTCAGCTAAACACTACAGGAACCATCAATAAAAAGAACAAATGTTCAAAACGTATTGTCCATCTTCTTACCTCTCGCGGTTACTGCGTTTTACTTCTCTAGGCAGAGGTGAGCCAAGGCCTTCTTCTGGAAATGCTGTCAACTCTCCATTATCGTCTATGGCTGCCATGTACGCCATCCACAAACTGTCACGCACCTGCCTGCTGCTACGTCTGTTTCCACTTGTAACTTCCATGATGAACGCATTTAGAGATTTTCTTTTCTCTGGTTGTTCAGGTGATGCAGCCTCGGGATCCTCAGCCACAGCTTCAACTGCTGTTGATAATCTTTCGTTCTCAGCACCACTTGCTATTTGTTGAAGTTGTTGTTTCCCAGCGCCGTACAGAATCTACATGGGAAAAAATGTTGTGGTATGATTCGTCGTCGCCTGCAAGAACATGTTGCAACGGTTCGTTCACAGTAATTAGTGAGCGTAACAAGAATGTCTTTTCAGCGAGTATTCTTGAAGTTTATGGTTGGGTTTAGATAAGATAAGTTTATTGAACCCTTTGCAGTTATGTACAAAGTACAGAGCTGAATTAGCAGGCCTACACTATAACAAATTATCAAATTATTAAAATACAATATTATCTAAACATTAAAACTATTACCTATTTATAATAAGCATGTTAGTAATATTTGAAAGTAAAAAAGTCAGAACATCAGAAAGCAGAAAAGATAACAAAGGATGGCGAATTACTCACTTGGGTGCTTTTCTTTCTTCTTGCCAGTTTTAGTTTCATGCAACATTCGACAAGGAAGAAAACGTAAATTCCAATAAAAATAATGAACGAGCGAAATAAAGCCTTCTGGTCCTCGTCTTTCGCTTCTGCATCGTGACTGTGCTCGTCGTGCGGGACTAGACTCTGCGAGTAAAATATCAACGCAATTAGGTGATTGAAGTTGACAATAAGAAAGAAAGTAGTACGCTAGCAAACGAACTCGCAAATTAACAAACTTGACAGCTATATGATTGCATGAACTTTCTATTTACTCACATGGGGTATGAGATGTAACAATGCATCACCGGCCAAACATCCAATAGCGAGGGCGACCAAAAATGACATAATTTTGTTGTAGAATGACTTTCCCAACAACGGTATGATAGCGATCACCAGCAATGAACTGAGACTGATAATCGTGATAGCAACAGTGGCGTAACCCCATACTAGGAAAGGTAGAGAAAATGGATTATTCCAGGACATACGTTTGACCGTAGTAAGCTCACACTCTCTTACCATCTGAACTTAAAAGCAATGCCACTTAGAAAGTACATAAATGAAATCTTAGAAATACAACGGAAAACATTGGTAATGGACGATACACGCCTTAGAATAAGTTTTGATTTAGGTATAAGGAAGGAGTTCAATTACCACAACTAGACAGAACATACTAAAAAAAGTAAAATTGCCAAGTTTGGTCGCGAAATGTAGTAAAATTTGCAAATTTTGTATGTAAGCATCAGTTTGAGGGTAAATGTTGCACTGATGAAGGTCCGGGTTAACGGACCGAAAGCTTTGCAATAATAAATATACGTCGTGTATCCTCAAACTGATGGTTATATTGTTGCTGGCGCCATGCAGAATAATAAAAATGTTAAATTTTGTATACTTTTGTATTACGTGCGGGAATTAGCAACCATTAAGTTACCGATAGCAAAATCCAAAATGCTAAAAATAGATGTAAGGGACGGTCGCAAGAATGCATGGGATTGATTTGCAGTCAAAGACGTAAACAATGGCACAGGACTATTTTTCTTATTTTACCACATTTTGCAATCAAACTTTTCTATTTTACAAATTTTCATAAGTTCTTCCCGGGAATTTCCTCTTCTTTGCCTAGATGAAAAATTACTCTTCAAGCGTATATTGTCTATTTGGTACGAGTAGTTGTGAAAGCAAAGATGTTGAGCGCACGACATTTACTATAACCAGCAGTTACCTTCTCCTTGCGATAACTTTTCTTCGCCCTCAGTAGATTCTTCATGTTCTTCACTAATTTGCTTCACCAATAGAGCATACAATGCTGGACATAGGGCAGTAAACTCCGCCTCATCGATTTGGCTAGTGTTTGTGAAATTTCTCTCCTCTAAAACTTGGTACACAGCCGCACACTGGAAGAAACACGAAAAAGATACGTTGGTAATGCGTACAGCGCTGCACTATGCATGTTTTAGATTACAGCTTATCGAGCTGTAGCGGAACAAAACATACGATAGCTAAAATGATCGATTGTTTCTTGTATGACCTTGTTTCAAAAAAGCATAGGGTTGTGTGGACTTTGCGTTTCTTTGCTTTGGATAGTGACAGTTTCCGTAGTACAATTGTATCGATAAATGTGAAAACATGTGTATTTTATTGTACAAGTCATCGCAGTTAATATCGGGCTTGGCATCTTGTTGAGTGATACAATTGGCATGAGTTAAATACCTGCATTGTTTACATGCACCATGCAGGTATACAAATGCTGACTCATTTCGTCAAAGTCTTTCTGCGGTTTTCGAGTGAACATTTTGTTGAAATAAGATGTAACTGACTTCTTGCAGGGTTTTGGTTGCAAGGTTTGGGACTAACTTATTGCTTAATTGATCTTACTTTGTGACTGTAACCAGTTTTGTGCCCATAACATGAAGGTATAACTAGCTTTGTTGCACGTTTTACCTGTCCTTCTTCGTCGTGTCCTTTTTCTTTGTCGTGATCAGCGGTATCCTCATCATGACCGTCATCATTATCCTCATCACGACCATTGGTATCCTCATCGTGTCCTGCTTCTCTTTCTTCGTCATGATTATCAACCAAATGCTCCTCCGTTCTCTCATCGCCATGGCCATGTCCATCGTCAGCTTTACTTGCTCCACATCCACTCAACTTCTGAGTGAAGTTACAAAAGGTGGACGCTAGAATATTACCATTTCCATCGCCATTGTCTTTAAAAAAATCTTCGACTAGTTTTTCTGTGACAGAATCATGGTGTTCTTCTGGTTCTGTGTGGTTATTTTTTGCCAAGGCGCTCGTCGATAACCAACATAACACAACTAACAATGATAAATACAAGAAACTAGTCATCTTGATGAAGTTAGCGCTCTCTCGTACACTTTTCTTTCTTTGCTTTGCGTCAAAATATTTTTCGTGAAACTAGAACGAAGTCAAACAAATTAGCTTTCGATTTTGTAGCGAAAACAGCAGACTGTTAGTCATCTTCCTCGACCTCTGTTGTTATATATGCCGGTAGGATTTCAGATCAAGTAAAGATGTAGAACGGATATTTGTGGTCATTCTATCGGCACGTATTGCCAGCCTATCACATAACACGCAATCTCTAGAAGGGCGTTTATTTACAATTATTGAAAGCACGTTCCGGTTTCATCTGGAATGTGAAGCGTAAAAAAAAATCAGACCAGCACTTTGGCCATTAAAGGTAGTGTCAATAGCAGCACATCAGCTTAAGTATTTTCTATGCGTTACATAACATAACAAATCTTCAAAGCTGATTGATTAGAGATATATACGAATTATTGCGAGGGGTAGTTCTGGTGGTCGTTAGTTATTCCGGTTGGTTCTCATCAAAATATCCCGCGTTCTTGCTTACAATACATTATGGTGTACGTGAGTTTACAGAAAGGTTTACACGATCAGTTCAATTTCACGCTTAAACCACCGAATGAAGATGTTAATGTTAAACCACCAA
This sequence comes from Phenganax marumi, assembly GCA_025400095.1. NCBI lineage: Eukaryota > Metazoa > Cnidaria > Anthozoa > Malacalcyonacea > Clavulariidae > Phenganax > Phenganax marumi. Next base: position 10,869 of record JAODVM010330883.1, read on the forward strand.
TGAAGATGTTAACAAATGCTTGTCTCTCTTTACTATACGGATGTTTTGAATATGTGTTAATTTTAGAGAAGCGGGTGACTGACTCGACAAATATAATGCGTGGTTATCAAAAAAACTCTGCAAGAGCGTTGGTTTTATGCTGCTTTTCTTATTCACCGGGCGAATTGGGTAAATCATGATAGGAAGAACAACGATGTGCGTGCTGATGGGTTGCCAAGAAAGATGTTGCGTATAATAGATCGGGGATTGGCACGTCATTCATTCACGTCATTATTTCGACCTTGGATCAGTCATAAAGAGACGATTCATGATTAATAGCTGTTCTTGTTTCCTCATTCAAAAATAATTCAAAAAAATATTAATTTGACCTAACCTTTTACCTATGATATTATATGTTTTGTAAATTTTACATATGAAATTCTGTCTGGAAGGTGTGACAATAATAAGTTGAATGGCGTCCGGTAGATTCGACGAAGAAATGTTGTGAAACCACGTGAGATCCAGGGGTGGAAAAAATATTTTTCTTTCTTCGACCGCAGAGCAAAACCCAAAAATTTTCTGCTGTTTTTAGAGAAATTAACAATAGAATGGAGTGAAAATTACGAGCCTACG
>JAODVM010330994.1:0-11479 GCA_025400095.1 Phenganax marumi
AGGAAGCGTACTATAGTTTTATACTATAATATATTGCAATATTTTCATGTCACTATATATAATTAAGGACATGAATGTAGAAATTTGCAACTCCGAGAGGTCGCTGCTTGGATTTGTTGTGGCCAAACTTCAAAAGCTAGATCCAGATGTATTAGTCGTAAGTTGCTGTGAAGTTACTAGAATATCGTCTATGTTGTTAGTATTATTATCATGTTTAGTTTATTAAAACCTGTTGCAGTGTACCACTGAATTACAGGTAGTATCGAAATAAAGTTTAAATATAATTTTTTATTCTCCCTTGTCTATGATCTTATCGTATGCTTGATGTTTTTCCAATATGAATACCTTAAGATCCTCCCATTCATATTGATAGTTCAGAAAAAGGCTGTAAAGTTTGAGTTGATGTGACCAGTGGCTGGAAAGCCCGGAACTGCGAATGAACTAAATTGTGCCGTTACAATGTCAGCGTAATTCGAAATTTGTTTGTGAATTTCTAGGGTCACGATCTGAGCATGTTTGACTTGGATGTTCTTTTACACAGAATCAACGCTTGTAAGGTAATCTATACGGTCTTTCAAGGAATTTTCTAGTGAGGAGATCACTACTTATATCATAGAGGAGTTTTAGAAGCCCCGGGTACTGTGCTGTATTCTTATTAAAGGGGTGTTGATGATGAAAAATTTGGATGGTACATATAGATGTAATGCTGGCTAGTCGGAAAGTCGAAAGACATAAGCCATGTAGTACCGAGGGTCTTGATAATTTGTTGTGTAACCATTTTTTGAATTATTATAGAACTGAGTTTCGCACTGTATCAAACTTTGGTTTGAAAATTGAACTTTACAAATTCTTTGAACGTTTTCATTGTGATAAACTATCTAATACAAGGTTTTGTGGATGAATTTACGTGGTGTTTCCGCAAAACCTTGTATGAGAACTTTACAAATTTAACATTCATGATGACTTGTTTGATTTCAGACCCCATTGTACTCCAGTCATCTCTCAATGCAGCTGCCACAACTAATCTCTGCTTATTTTGTAGATTCCAAACTGGTCTCGAGTGGGAAGATTGCGACGACAAGTTATGCCTAAACTTTCGGTGCGTCTACTACTGATTTTTTAATTCTTCCCAATCTTCTTGCACGTATGGCAAAGTGCATGTGCTATTTTCACTATAGGGTAGCTCCAACGCTTTTGAGTATAAAGGTACACTAAATGCTGCAGATATTTACTGTAAGCTCGAACAGTCATGTTCTAACTCTCGCAAAATTCTGTTTCTAGTTCGGCTCGAAGACCGGCGGATTTGCCGAGCGTACGGCGACATGCGGTCGACTCATATGTGACGTCAAGGTTTCCTCTCAAGAACTGATACGATGTAAAAGTTATGACTTGACGGGTGAGATGAGTGGGTTAATGAATGCTCACGATGGATCATTGAACTAAAAATACATGGAACGCTACCTCTAATAATACTGTGTAATAATCATTTGAAGCCAAATTTGACACCCAGACACGCGTGTTTACTGTTTCGCAATTCTCTCCCGGGAACACAGACTTCACTCCTAGTTGTAAGTTTTTACCACAAAAGAAGGTATTTCTTGGGCAGTTCGTTCATAAAATTAGAAAAAAACCGCATTTATTTTCCTCTTTGTGTATTTTTTTCTTACTTTTTGATAAACAATGCTTAGTAGCTTCGTAAAACTTGTTTTTATTGCAAAGTTTGACTCGTTTTCCGTGAATGTTTATATGTTTGGTTTTTTGGCCGTGTTTTCCGTTGCGTGGAAAGACCAGGGCCGACCTCAGACTTTTGGCTTCAATTTTTGGCTTCAGGTTCTTCAGCTAACGTTCCATGTATTTTTAGTTCAATGCGATGAATCAATCGGTTTTTGCATGTAAATCTACATGTATGTGTTGCTATCATTTTCTCAACATGCACAGTAAGACGTAACATACTGTGTGAAAAATTTAAGTCTGAAAGTTAAGAAGGTTTTTCCTACATGTTTTTTTCCTCGTTGCTGTCCGTGCATTTTCTCTCTGGTTCGGAGAAACGTTTTGTTTAGAAGTGAGATTGTGTAATTGTGTTAATTTTCTGTAGAATTGAGTAAAGTCATTTTAAAAAGCGATCGTTACACGATAGCTGATGAAGATACTCCAAATATGTACAGGTAAACAACGTCTTTGACTATCATTTTGTTGCATGACGTTTTTCGTAGATAGGAGAGAGCTTAAGCAAGCGGCGTTTTTGACAGCACGGACGGCAAGGGCGAGTAAAGGTCTGGGGCGAGGATGCGGTGTGTGACGGGAAAATTGAGCTGTTAAGTAAATTTTTTTCACGGCGAACGTCATCTGGATAGAGTTTGATTAGTTATGTTTGGCGAACTAGTGCACTTAGCTGCAAACAAGGTGAACACCTACGTACTCTAAACTTGCAGACAGCGATTCTCCCAACGCTGCAGCTGACATTTTCCAAAACTTGAACTGTAATTTTAACAAAAAAAAGATGTAGAAAATCACATCCAGCGAAAAACCCCAAAACGCAAGTTCAGAGGTTCTGAAGTCTTCGGCCTGACAACACGAACCTCTACACATATGCAGTAAGTGATGCGTTGCAGGATTCTTTCCGGTTGGCGTACGTGTTGTCAAAAACGTTGCTTGCTTAAGCTCTCTAGTAAAGTTGCAGATGGTCCCACCATGTTCAATCGGGGGACCTGTTTAGAAAAAACTGCGAGCCAATGGAATAACACAAATGCAATAACGATAAGAGTGACGCTCTGTGACGTCATACGTGATTGAAGAATAGCAATTCTAGATTCTTGTAATTGACCACTCTCACAAACTGCAATCTGTTTGTTTCGTGGCTACCTTGTTGTCTTTCAATTGTTGAAGTAAAGTGCATACATAATCTGCAATCAAACCTCTTTGTTACTGACACTCTAATAATTTTTAAATCTTTTTTTGAACATAAAAGCTCATCGAATTTGCTGGTTTCAATGTTGAATTTAACATTGGTAGGTGATTTACTGACTTCAGCTATATCTTGCAAATTTTATTACCGTTCTGTGATGTTCCTACTTTAATTGCAATTCGTCCTATTTGTAGACGGACGGCCTGTACGCTTTAAGAATTATGTATGAACTGAACGTAAGCTTTCACTGATTGACATATTTTATGTTACTAGATTCTGTGCATCGGTACACGGATATTACTACACTAATTCTTATATTCTGTATTTCAGGTCATGCCACTTGCATTGCAAATTACAAATATTGCTGGCAATCTGATGGTTAGTGTTTCTGTTTGAGGTAGATGTTGAACGTTTACTCGCACTGCAACACTCAAATACTGTTTGGTAAATTATAAGTTTTCGAATGAAGTCGAAAGACTTGCTTGAGATTCTTCATTTCTGAATGTCCCGACCGGGGATTGAACCCAAGGTCTTTCTGGTTCAACGTGCCAGCGCTCTGATCATCGAGTTCTTGGGAATCCCGATAGAAACATTCAGCAGTATCGGTGATATACTGTCTATCATCAATATTTCTGAATTTTACAATATGGATTCCCAGTGGATCAGTGGTCAGGGCTTTGGTAACGTTAAACCAGAGACCTTGGATTCCATTCGCGGTTGGGGCATTCAGAAATGAAAAATCTTTCGGCTTCATTGGAAAACTTATAATGTACCATCATGCACTGTATGTTTGATAAGTAACCCGTTGACTATTCCCTGGTCAAGTCATGTGTCAATAGTTTTCGGATATTTAGTAACGCAGTATACCATTTTTGCTCGCCGAATTGTTATTCCACTAAACTGATTTTGAAAATTGGCTGTAGCCAATATAATCATGAAGAGCCGGTTATCTTTTCTGAATTATGAGCCACTATTCCTACCTAGAGAATGCTAGAAGCCTGCTGTAGCCCTAGCTACTATGATTATTTTGATGGTTATTTATGTTTTAGGCGAGGACTCTTCTCGGTGGCCGATCGGAAAGGAATGAGTATCTGTTGCTTCATGCCTTTGATGAGAAGTATGTTTGCACTTTTTCGCCTCGCAAATAGGCTTTTTACTGAGCTTCTCACAAAATTGAGTTTGTTGGTCCTTTGCATGAAACTTTTGTAAAATTCTGATGAAACATTTTGCTTATGTACAAGCAAACTAACGGACTGACGGACAGACAGGGGTGGAAACATGACTTCATGGCAAATTTCATTTAATATCAAATACGACTAGAACTTCGGACTGGCATGCATTTTCTCTTCAAATTTTAAAGCTGCAATAATGTTATTAATGTCAGATCTTACTCCGTTGTATTTATTTGTCATTCACAGGGATTATATTTGTCCTGACAAGTCTTTTGAAAAGAAACAAAAAGTACGCTTTGTCTTTTTTCACATCATGGTTCCTACGTTTGCATTATGTACTAGTTGGCAATTTAAAGCAACTGCGTGGTGTGCCAGCGTGTAGTTGTGTATTTGCTATCTGTTCGAGAGGTGTGACAGCTTTTCCTCCTTTTCATGAAGATTTTAAAATTATTATTCGCTTATAGCCTGCGACTCAAACTGTCCAAGATGAAGATGGCGATATGAACACTACGATCACGAAGAAAGGAAGGAAGAAACCCGCTTACTCAGGCGGTCTTGTTCTGGAACCCAAGAAAGGTATAACATTTTACATTAATAATATGTAACATTTGTTCGCGTATGTTACGGTTATTGCCCTATATTCGAGTAACCTAGAGATAACAAAACTGTCGTAGTTATGATCAAATTGGTGATTATTATAATTTATTAAACCATTTAGAATAGCATTGAAACTGGCGGCCATTTTAAAAAATGCTTCACCCGATTATCGCGTAACAATCACGGGAAGCGAGACCAATCAGCTTTGAAGTGTCTTTAGGAATCATTCTACTATTGAACTTTGCTATTATTGCATCAAAAACAAGACTATTAGCAGATGCTTTCTTTTACTTGTGACAACAAATCTTGAAATAATATTCGTTATCGCAATTCTATTAAAACCTGCAGCTCTCTGGCTGACTAGATACAATATTTTTCCGTCTTCCTGAATGACTTATTTACTTTCCTCCAAAAATCTCTCGTTGAAGTAACAGTAAGCCCACTGTAGGACTGTGCTTTTGATAATATACTCTCATTCTTGTTGTACTGTTTAAGGTTTCTACGACAAGTTTATTCTGTTGCTGGATTTTAACAGCCTGTATCCGTCCATCATTCAAGAATACAATATTTGTTATACTACAGTAAACCGGTCACCTCCAGAGGGCGTGGTACGTATGTAGTATGCATGACAAGCGGAGTATGTCCCATTAGATTAACTCTCATTTCACTGTTCATATATGTCTAGCTAGCTCCAGCTTCCATAAATAGCAAAATGTAATGCATGGGTAAGGAAGGTTTTCGCCCAGCTCTGCGTAAGAAAGAATCCCGAGAACGTGTCTCGAAAAAATGTTCACAATTTATATTCAGGATGCAGAAGCTGTTGAATCATGGGTGGAATTGCCTGACTCTGAGCTGGATGCGGGTGTGTTGCCTGTAGAAATCAGGAAGCTTGTCGAAAGAAGAAGGGAAGTAAGTTAGGTTTGACTGCAATTACAACTAAATTTGAGCTGGTTTCTATAGTACTGAAAAGTCGTTAACGGACGGCGACACTTTCAAGGTCTTTGCTCATGAGGAAGGAAATTGTTTTCGACCGACAAGGGATGTCCCAGTTCTGTAATCACAAACGGTGGAGCTGTCCGACGTTGGCTGCATTAGCTATTCTTTGTTCATAATTTTCCCTGTGCATTGTGAGCAATTTTCAGTGTTGTTTAAGCTCTGATAAGACGACAGCTCAATTGTACATAAAGCAAGTACATGATTACTATATACCTAATTCCAGCCACAGATCGGAGTTTAGCTGATTTTGTTTTTCCTATGTCTAGGTTAAGAAGCTAATGAAAGGACTAAGCGTTGAATCTGATCAGTACTTACAGGTCAGCTAAACTTGGTACTATCTCTGATATTTAAGACAACAGCGTCGCCGCGTAAATTAGAATTTATACATTTAAAAAACTTCAAAGCTTTTGAAAACCAATTGTGTTCAATAAGTTTAGATAAAGAATTATGTACTGCGAATTAACAGAATTTTGTACCCGCAAATTAACAAAACTAATTACGTTTACGTTTTTTACTTCATTTCTTTTAATGTTTTCATGAATTCTTACGTTTATACCAATGATTATCGAATTTTTCAATGTATTTTCAGTATGACATTCGACAGAAAGCTCTAAAGCTTACAGCAAACAGGTATTGCTAAATAATTTTAATGGTGTAGGATTAAATAATTATCTTTTTATTTTTGTGCCGTATAATCAAATATGTTGTGCACCTAAAGTTTATAAAAGGGATCGTTCCTTGCTCTAAACGTGTTTTTTTCTTGTTATACATTATTTATTTAGTATGTATGGTTGTCTTGGCTTCTCTCACTCCCGTTTTTATGCTAAGCCGTTGGCAGCATTGGTCACAAGTAAAGGACGGGAGGTAAGATGAACAAGAAAACCTTCTTATGTAAATTTTGTCTCGCCAGTTGATTTTGCTATAAATCAAAGCTGGTTGTTTTCCTAAAAACTGTTAAAAGGGCAAATGACGTACTGTTCATCATCTTTAGAAAAAATCTTTCTAATGTTAGTGTACCGAACACTCCCGGACCAAAATTGACAAAACTGAAACAAACTAATTACAATATATAGTGCTTATGTTAGGTGTCGAGGCATGCTATTTAAACTACCGGTACATCAACTATACTGACAGTTATGACTACATACAAATATGCGGTAAATTTAGTTTACATCGACGTGCCCTAATCACTACGAATGATGGCGTAGAAGTGCATTGCAACAATATGCCGAGACCCTGTAAGAGTAGGTTCTATATTAAATTGGTGTACCAGCTGATACATCTTGCTGGTGATTACAGCAATTAATTGTGCTATTCTGGTGATGAGCACGTAACGACAATACCACAAAATGTGCCAGAGTCTACATGAATACAGGGATTGTTGTAGTTGTTCTTTACCCACAAACTTCGAGTTGCTTTGACATTGTAGCGCCTTTTATCATAGAAACGAGAAATGTATCCATATTACAACACGATGTGCTTGACGTTCTATAGTTTTCTGCAGCGCAGATTAACGTGCACAATGCTTGCTCAGATTTGTTTTGCGCACTGCGTGTGTTTAGCCATTGAGTGTTAATATACAAAAATCATATTTTATATTAACTTTTAGGATTAGCACAACATTCGATTCGTCTATACATTAGATCACATTTTTGTTTTTGTACAACGTGTGGTAATAAGATGTTTGTTTTCACTTCTTTTTTGAATAGCTCCAATCGTGAGTTAAGCGCTATAATTTCACTAATATTATCGTCAACAAATTTACTGCATTTAGATTTTATTAAAAACCAAAGATCTTGTTCAACAAATGAATCTGGATGTGATTTATGGTGACACGGATTCCATTATGATCAACACGAATACGACAGATTTCAAAGAGGTTTTGAAGTTGGGAAACAAGGTTAGATGTCTTGACAGAGAACAAGAATTGATCATTAAGATGATTAACATTGTTCATACAGCGTTTCAAAGCTTATCAGTTTGGTAATCCTATAGTAACGATTTGTAAGAAATTTGCTTTGCTATATAAAACTAGATTGGAGATTCAGTCTGTTTTTGTAACTGTTGTATACTTCACGTCCTGTTTTTTTCCACCAGGTGAAAAGTGAAGTAAACAAGTTGTACAAGCTCCTAGAGATTGATATTGATGGCGTATATAAATCAATGTTGTTGCTTAAGAAAAAGAAGTTAGTATAAAATACAGTCCGCATTGCTTACTGGAACCATATTGTATGTTCTCGTAAAGATGCGTGCGGAAATCGTATTCCTCCGCGGAGCATTTAGTAGCCGTAAAAATCGAGATATCTTTTCCTGGGGGGAGGTAGAAAGTGTCTGCTTGTTTTCAAAGCTTTTACATTGCCCATATTACCCATCTTTTATCAGCGTTACCTCTTGCTTACATGCATGGTACGTGGTATACTAATTCACAGAAGCCTCCGTAGAAAAAGGCTCCCTTTCCCTGAAGATAGACGTATTTGATTCACTGAATCATGGTCATAGATGATGCTTTTCGAGAACTATCCAAAGTCCTAGTGTCTGCGCTGGTTTATGCAAACGTGTACGGTGAAGACAATAAATGTTAGATATCAGGTCGAATTATACTCGACCACTCATGCTGTTGAAAATTTAAGAAACGCAGAATCGATGACTTGTGCGCACTACAGACATTTCAACCGAAAATAACCACTCGCGTGCAGAGTACAAACTTTCAAGTTTGCCAAACTTCTGCGGTACAAGTAAATTCTAAAAAATACAAGGCTTCATTTCTTACCCTGACTCTATGATATGCGTTCATTGGTCAAGTGGCAAGAGTGCTGTTCAGGGAGCCTAGAATCAGGTTAAAGCGACGGAGAAATGTTAAACTAAACTGAATGGTAATTGCTTGATTGCAGGTACGCAGCTGTCGCTGTACAAGCACTCGAAAATGGTAAGAGATGTTCAGAGAGACGTCAATACTTCTTAGACCTTGCATCCACGAACAACATTCTTTTCATAGAGAAGTTGGCTGCTCTAGTATTTTGAAGTCGATCTCGCGTAAGAAAGTGTATCACAAACAATAAGATATTGAAATTTGAAAATGTTAATATTAATTGTTTTAGGAACGTTTCACGAATCAATTGAGATGAAAGGTCTGGATATTGTAAGAAGGGATTGGTGTCAGTTAGCCAAAGATGCTGGCAAGTAGGTTTATTTACAGCAAAAAAATTGATGGTGTCCTGGTGCTTTTAGTGCAATATTGGTCAATTACTGCAAAATAAAAATGTGACATGCCATGCACTATCTTTTTCATTTCCTGGATCCTCCCGAGGTTCTACCTTTCCATATCGCAACAAAGGATATATCATCAGTACAACTCTGTAGAAAAACAAGGACTATCAAAATATACATCGAACAAGTTTTATAAACAATCTTGTTCTTGTTAGTTTCGTTCTCGATCAAATCCTCGCGGCCGAATCAAGAGGTACCATCGTGGAAAATATTGCGGAGTATTTAAGCACAGGTATGAAGAAAAGAGGCGTGCAAGTTCGTTCAAAGACTTCTTCTATAAGCGATCTAGTGTTCTGAACATTCTTATGTACCATTGTGTGTAAGAATATTTCTTTTGTGATGAAAAGATGATACTGGCAATGAAAATTGAGGAGCACCAATGTGTCCTTTTTTAGTTGGGGAAGATGTCCAAGGTGGAAATTTGGCGCTAGAGAAGTTCGTTATTAATAAGGTATTCTCTTTCATGCTCACACTTTGGTTGATTTTCATAAACGCTGTACGCAGTTTGCACTTAGAATTACACCTTTACCCAGAAATACTCTTTTGCTTGTTCCATCACTGGACAGATTGTTTAACTTCTGCCATTGCGGTCATTTTGAATTTAATTTGTCAAATAAATAGATAGGGAGTGCTGCGGTGCCTCTAAACCTACTATGTGTAGACGAAAAGTTGATATTGTACCATCCAACAGGTGAAGTTGTTTGGCGTTAGAATGGTACTTCATGCAACTCTGTTAATTAAAGGGCGGGGGATACATTAAGGTTATCCCTATACTCAAGTCCCCCATTCCTACTCCCTACTTTTCTAGTCAATTTATCCGAACCCTCGCTGTCAACTTTTTCTGTAAGAGGGAACCGGAGAAAACCTACGACGTTTGGCAGAGTAGTTGACTGACTCTTTTCATATGAGGAAGTCAAGTCCGCACTGAGAATCGAACCTACGCCGTCTGTGGTGAAAGGCGCTTTCCCTATCTCCCTATACTGCGCTACTGAATCTCCAAATCGCCGCTTGAGGGTCCACCATTGACTAGAGATATTATATTTTAGCAACTCACAAAAGCTCCAAATGAGTACCCTGACAAGAAATCTTTACCTCATGTTCATGTTGCTTTGTGGATGAAGAGTAAAAACAAGAAAGTAAATGTGGGAGACACCATTCCTTACGTCATATGTGATGTAAGTTGCCTTCTTAAGATTCCCTAGACATCTCTATTCATGTTCGTTGTATGTAAAGTACTTCAGCTGTACTACTGTGAAGAATAGCGTATACGGGTTTCTCATGTTTCAGGACGGTTCAACATTACCAATGGCTCAACGAGCTTATCATCCTGAAGAATTTCTTCGATCTGACACTCTTAAGCTTGGTATCCTTTTTAAATAATTAGTTAAATACTCTGTCGTGGTGTGCATAATAGTACATGCCACTGGACCAGGTACCAACAAGCACAAGCTAATACGATGACTTGCGTCGTCGTTTCCTCGGGACTTGATAATTGTTTCAATGTCCTTGACGTGTTGAACAGATAGCAAATACTACTTAGCTCACCAGGTACATCCTGTTGTATCACGATTATGTGATCCTATTGATGGAACAGACTCTGCACATATCGCCGGCTGTCTTGGTAAGCCAGTTCCTGTTTTCTTTTATCTTGACTATAGCCTTTTGGCAATAACAGCTCGGAATGTATAATTCAATCATGACTCGAAGTAATACTCCATGGCAAGTGGCCACGACGGGAGTCAAAACATGCATTGACTACTGGTACAACTATATGATCCGAGTGTGGAATATCTTCCGTTCTAGGTTTAGATCCGTCTGGGTATCGCTCTGCTGTCAAACATCAGGATGACGATGATGCTCTTCTTGGAGGCGAAACACAAATGAATGATGAAGAACGCTTTAAGGTGAGTGTGAAAAAACGCACATTTACATTTGGAACGATGTGATTAACTTTTACAATTAAATTTGGTTTACCCATGAAAATGCATTGATGTGTTGTGTTTGTAATCAGCGTTGCGTTTGTAATCAGCCTGCACAGTCACTATTATACTTAAGTAACTTCTGCTAAGTAAAACTTCGTCCAGAAAGAACGATTTGAGTTAATGATGTGTAAAACTTAAGAAACTGGAAAAGGATTCGTTCATTGTCGGTGCTGTAGTCAGAAAAGGTGTACTATAGGTTTTCGCAAGGAGTGAAATTCACTTTTTTGTAAATAGCTTTTTATGCTGAAGTTTCTGCTTTTCCTTTTCGTAGGATTGCGATCCATTTTCAATGCGTTGTATGAAAGAAAGTTGTCAAGAGCAATATGTATACGATTTAGCCTCGAAAAACAAAGTAAGCTATTTTAATCAGCATATTGGATATTATCTTGGACCAAATTAGAGCAAACCAGTTTATCATTTGGTCAAAAATGACCTCATCCATATAAATGACTTATTGCTGCCGAGCCTTGGCAAGGCAGCACACTATTCTTGACATCCGGTGTTTTCGTGCCCATGTTTCCGGCCGAGTTATGTATAGTCGTTTGAATCTCGATTTTTGT
>JAODVM010331105.1:0-11479 GCA_025400095.1 Phenganax marumi
GCCAAGACTGGATTGTGCGTCCAGGTCCCGAACGTAAAACCTGTGCCAACGTAAAAAGGGCAGCTTCATCAAAAAGGGAGATGCCTGTACAACTGCGCTCTGACAGAGGGTCCTGCCTTCCGATTTAACGAAGGTGGCCGAAAAGTGGCCAGGGCAGATTTGGACCCTGTCATCTTTGAGCAACATGCGAAAAGCCTGGCGGATCATACAGGCTACGGTGTGCATTGTCACAACTTCGTAATCACCATGGATCTTAAATCCTTGGTGATGAAAAAGTACCGCAAGTTCGCAAAAGGCTACGGCGGTGTCTTCTCTTGCTTGCCACCTCAACCGCTGTGCAAATCGACAGATCTCTCTCCAGTCGCCAGGGGTGTAATTCCACTTGGCAGGTGGGTCAATGTTCTCGGGAACTTTGGGCCGCCAGGAGAAATCGCTTCGCGATGCTTTCCAGGGCCATTTAGGAAATGTCGTTCTCGCCACATCCATTGTAAAAACTTCTTGAGGCAGAGGATGTGCGTCCGCAATATCGTCCCTGGTGGACAGCAAACAGTGAAGTCGCACCAACCAAGTTTGGTGGCGGAGCGCGGCATTCTGAAACGCCTGGTATGCAGCCGGATATATAGGTGCAATTCGGATGGCCAACTGCCTCGCAGCTTGATCAGCTTGACGATTCCGAAGGATGTGTTCGAGAGTTGTGCCTGCTTCACGAGCCTCTTGAGGATGAATTTGCCAAATCTCTTTCCCCTCAAATTTATGTGCAGGAATCCATGTGACAGCCAACGGCTGCGAGTGGACAGTTTTGCGAGCAAGAAAAACTTTGTGCAATGTACGCCACCACTCCTGGCAGCGCCAGTGATGGACAGCGTCCACATGACCAGGCAGCGCCTGGATCGAGTGGTCTGCCGACCCCAAATGGTGGTTGCTTGCCACCTGGAGGCTTCGCGAGGATCCTTGCTGATATGAGGTCGCAGCCGCAGCAAGGTTTCGTGCCACCTCCTATGAACCAGCCGCTGCCCACTATGAACCAGGCTATGCCTGTGATGAACCCCATGGGGTGCGCACCAATGATGCCGCCGAACGTGGGGATGATGGGTATGCCTATGGGGCCACCAACCATGCCGGTGCCTGGCTTCGGATGCGATCCCTTGATGATGCCTATGGGCATGGGACAGCTCGGAGCCATGATGGGACCGCAGCAGATGATGATGCCTCCTGCACCGCAGACGGCACAGATGATGATGCCGCCACCCACCATGCAAAGCATGGGACCCATGATGATGCCGCAGGAAAAGGGCAGTCGATGGTGGAATCCAGATGGTCATAAAGGAGGAGGAAAAGGTGGACCACCAGAGCAGTCTGCGACTGAAGGAAAAGGGTCCAAAGGCAAGCAGCCGAATCGATGGCAGGGCAAAGGTAAGAAGGGCTCTGCAGAAGGGGGCGGCGACCCCGAGCCGGATGCTGAGGAGTACGAGTACTATAGCGAGTACTCGTACGAGGAGGAGAATCCGGAGGAAGAGACGGCCACGGATGATCCATCAGTGCGGCCATCGACAGTCAAGACGGAGTCGGAGCCGCCGGCATCTGAGGATCAGCCCGCTCCCAGCAGGCGGCGACCTGGAGGGGAGGAAAGTGCTAGGCCAAAGGTCAAGGCTCGGACTGCGGCCAAGTCACGGTCGAGGGCACAGGAGGAGCATCGTGCTGAAGTTCCGGCGAACAGCATTGGTGGTGCCCCGTCGGAGGGAGGCACCAGCCCTCAAACCTCCGTGATCCGTGACCTTCGATCAGTCGAAGCGATCCCAGGATAGAGGAAAGGCCTCCATCTCTCAGGTGAAGCTCGAAACCTTCAAAGGAAGGCGAGAGCATTTCAAAGACTGGAAGAAGACGTTGGAAGCCCAACGCCTGCTCTACAGGCTCACGGATGAGGAGTTGGCCATGTTGGTGTTCCTGAGCACCGCCGGGGAGGCTCGAGAAGTGGTGAACCAACTTGAAGTGTCCGAGATGAACGAGCCTGGCGGCTTGAACCGGATGATGAAGCTGCTTGAAGATGCCTACGGCACGAGGTCTGATGAACGCTTCGAAGAGAAGCAAGAGGCGTTCAACACCTACAGAAGAGCTCCCGGCCTCTCAGTGGCAGCGTATCTTGCCACTTTGAAGAGACTCAAAGGAGAGTATCTCAAAGAAGACAGCGGCACGGTGATCAGCGACAAGGCTTTCGCTCAGCGCATGCTGACCCGTGCAGGCCTGACGAAGAAGGAGCGCATGGAGATCTTCTTCGCGGCCGGTGGCAAGTACCGAAGCCATGAGATTGAGAGGGTGATGCGTTTTCGCTGTGCCCAGCTGCATGTTGAGGAGAAGGCCAAGAGCTATCACCACGGAAGCCATGGCAACTTGAAGACCCGGCCTTACAAGAAGCCCTTCCGAGGGGACAAGAGTTGGAAGAAGAAGCATGGAACTCATCTGGCCGAGGTCAAGGAAGAAGTTGACTATGGAGATGGCGATGATGAGCCATACGATGAGGAAGATGAAGATGACGACCTCGACAATGAGGACCTGGAGCAAGAGGCCTATCATGCCGAGAATGAGTACGACTATGATGATGAAGAGTGGTGGCATGATCGTTGGCAAGAGGATGATGATGACTGGTCCGTGGGAGACCTCAAAGAAGCCTATGCTGCCGGCTGGAGGGCCAAGCAGCAAAGTGCGGACCTGCGCAAGGGACGCGGCTATAAGGGCCGAGGAAAAGGGAAAGGCAAGAAGAAGGATCGGCCACCGGATCAGAGGAAGCCAGATGACCGGAAGAAGAATTCACAGTGCGCTTCCTGCCGGAGGTATGGGCACTGGAGAGGAGATCCGGAGTGCCCAAAGGTCAAGAGTGGCGAAGATCAACCTCGGTCGAGTGCCAGCACACCCAAAGGGGTGAAAGAAGAGGCCTCAACTTTGTTCACGGATATGAAGGACGAACCTGGGAAGAGCTCATCGGATTCGCTGGCAAGCCATGGCGTCGGCTCCAACACCAGCCGAGGAGATGATGCCCCAGGAATGCATGTGAACAAGGTCAACTGGACTTTCATGGTGAGCAGGGGCACTGGCTGGAGTCTGGTGGGAGAATATGACAGTGAAGTGAGCTCAGTGGAAAGCTCAGAGTCAGAAGAACCCCCAGCATGGAAGCCGCCCGACTTGCCACCAGAAGCAGAGGTGAGGAAGAACAAGTACAAGATGAGGCTGAAGGCCATCCTGGAGGCCCTTGAGAAGGGCGAGAAAGAAGAAGAAGCTGTGAAGAAGCTGAAGCGCTATCACAAGAAGGCTTCTAAGAGGAAGAAAGAAGAGACGAAGGACAAGGAAATGTCTGTGAACCCGGAGGAGATCTTGGCTCTGCTCCCAAACCTGAGCAAGGAAGAGAAGAAGACGTTGCTGAAGGAATTGCTCAGGGAGCATGAGGAAGAGATCTGTCGGTCGCTGCCTTCAGATTTGCACCGGACTCAGCGACCGGAGCGACGGGTGAGATCAGAAGGCTACTCGTCAGCAACGCCTCCAAGGACATCACCGTCCAGAGCATCAGCTTCAAGTGCTGCCTCAAGCCCGAGTGTGGCCGCGCCACCAGGAAGCAGCACAGATCTTCCAGCCCCAGTCCGGAAGAAGAAGATGGAGGAGTTTCGACGAGCTCTATATGAAGGCGGTTTGGATCGCCGTGGACGGCTGCGCCCGTCGGAAGCTTCGGACATACCACAAGGAGAACAAGAAGTCTGCCCTCATGCATATGAGGATTTGAAGTGGGGAGCAAATGGCTCGGCTCACTGGGCAGATTGCAAGAAGTGCCGCCTTCGAAAGGTTCTCTACTACTCCCACATGCACGGTGCTATGATGGTCGAGCGGGAGAAGGAGGAAGCCAATCTCCTGCTGAAGGACCGCGAGGTCATCCTAGATACCGGCTGCAGAACTGCCGTGGCTGGAGCCAGCTGGCATCGACGATTCCAGACGATGCTGAAGCAGCAAGGACTGGGATGGAGCACCGTAGAGCATGAGGAAGTTTTCCGTTTTGGAGCAGGCCGACCAGTGTTGAGCACAGAGGCGCATCTGTACCCCGTTCAGGTCGGTGGCATGTTGTCTTGGCTTCGCTTGGCCGTGGTTGAATCCACCAAGGATAGTCGTGTTGATGACTGCCCGGCTCTGGTGGGACCATCAGAGCTAGCTCGGTGGAATGTGAAGATGGATTTCGCCAAGCAAGGCATTTCAGTGAATGATGGACAGTGGTGCCCACTGAAGCTGTCTGCTTCCCGGCATCCAGTGCTGAGTATTTTGCCAGCACCTGAGCTGAGTGCGGAAGCGTGGGGAACACCGGAACTGTGGAAGTTGAGGGAACGCCTCATTTTTGACCCCTACAGCATGGCACTGCTTCAGGAAGTGCTTGAGCAGGTGGCTGAAGAGAAGCCGGATAGCGAAACGGATGAAGAAGAGCCTACTGAGCTACAGGAAGTTGGAGATGAGAGTTTTGTCACGGCCGCTGCCAGTTGGCAAGAGATGATGGAAGATGAGGCCATCTCCAAGTGGGATGAATTGGCCCTACCACCAAGTGCCTTCAAGGAGATCATGACCACAGAGATCGACAGCTCGCAAGAAGGCAGTGTCTATAGCAATGACACCAGCTCCGGCAATGAGACGACCTCTGGAAATGAGACTGGAGATGAAGCTTGTATGGAGGAGGTCGAAGAGAGTGGATCAAGGTCCTCGGAGTCGGAGGAAGAAGAGTGGTCAAGGGTGGAGGACACCTTGGTGGCGGATTCTGGCAGCGCCAGTGATGAACTGCTGACAAAAGGTCAACGAAGAAGACTTCTGGCAGCGACCAAAGAGATTTCGGAAGCAGCAAGCCGAGACACTGCTGCACGCCAATGTTTGATGGCCGACCGGACAAGGATCCCTCGACCACCGAAGAGACAACGTTGGCGGATCCTGGAGATCTTTACATGGTCGTGTATGGTCAGCCAGATCGCATTCAGCCGAGGATGGACCTTCTTGGAGCCAGTGACGCTGCCTGGCTGGGACATCAGGAGTCCGGCTGTGCAGGAAGAAGCTATGCGGTATATCCAACAGGCAGAGCCTGATCTACTGGTGGTGGCCTGGCCGTGCGGGCCGTGGACTCAGCTGCAGTACCTCAACCAGAAGACACCGCAGCAGAAAGCGGCGCTGCATGCAAAGCAGCTAGAGTCCCGCAAAGTCTTCCTGCAGTTCACAAGACGTGCAATACTCTGGCAGCGCCGGAGGCACAAAGCAGTATTGGGTGAGAATCCCTTCAACAGCCGTGCATGGCAGACACCGGAGATTCTGGATGCATTTCATGGCTGCTCTGAGGCAGTCGCTGACCAATGCCAGTATGGCTTGAAGCATCCAGTAGAAGGTGCACCTATGAGAAAGCGCACCCGTTTTCAAGGACAAGAAGAAGTGGTGCGGTATCTCCAGAAAAAGTGTGACCACAGCCATGAGCACTGGCCTATAGAAGGGAAGTTCAAAGGAGCTGATGGCAAGTGGCGCTCACTGAGTGAATGGGCAGGAGGATATCCTGTTCCTCTGTGCCATGCCATCATTGATGGAGCCGAGGATTTTCTTCGAGCTCGTGCAGCGCACCAAGGCACTTTCGTTGAAGACGATGGTGATGAGGGAGCTATGTCAGATGGTGATCTCCAGGCAGGAGAAGAGGTGATTGAAGAAGAAGAGAAGATGACAGGGCTCCTAAAAGAAGAGGATGAGGAGCCGGAGGAGGGGCAGCGCCATCCGGTTCCCATGGAGGTGCGGAAGGCCGTGGAATTTGCCCATCGACAATTGGGACATCCTTCCAGAAGCACCTTGGTGAGAATGTTGAAGATGAGTGGAGCAACAGAAGATGCCCAAAGGTGGGCGAGAAGATGGACATGTGATGTCTGCGCCCAGCGGGCGGCTCCACGACACCCTCAAGCGGCTGCGCCGAGTGTGAGGCCTTATGGGTTCAATCACCACGTGCACTTGGACCTCAAGTATGTGTACGATTGCCGCAAGAAAAAGTACACATGTTTGTCAATGCTGGACTTGGGGACGGTCAAGCATGATGCGGTGATGGTCAAGTCCAAGCAGAGCACTTACATCGCCAAGAAATTCTTCCGACACTGGATCTCCTTGTACGGAGTCCCTGGAAAGGTCACGACAGACCAAGGAGGAGAATTCGAGCGGACCTTCACCCTTTACTTGGAGCAGCTTAGCATCCCGAGTGAGGTGACCGCTGCTCATGCCGGATGGCAGCTGGCAGCTGGAGAGAGGCATGGAGGCCTCCTTGGAGATATGCTCGATGCCGTGGTGCAGGAACACAGTCTGCAAGGCTATAAGGGCCTCAAAGAAGGACTGGCTGCGACAGTAGCCGCCAAGAATGGCACGCTCACAAAGGATGGCTACACGCCAAACCAACGAGTGTTCGGGTATGAGACCCGGTGGCCATCCTTGAACGATGAGGACCCCAAGATGTCCTTTGCAGAGGGCGTCTCTGTAGACAGTGAGGTGTCCCGAGCGCATAAGATGCGGACAACTGCACGGATTGCCCTCTTGAGGAATGATGTACGAGAGAAGGTGCGGAGAGCCGTTTTGCGGAAGCCGGCTGTTTCCCACTCTGGACCTTTCATTCCTGGTGCGCAAGTCTATTTTTGGACACCTAGCACACAAAAGGGGGTGCGCTACAAGAAGGGTGGTGCATGGCGCGGCCCAGCCACTGTCCTCATCAGGGAGAAGCCCAAGAAGTATTTTGTCTCTTGGCGTGGACGGCTTTTGTTGCTGGCAGAAGAGAACATGAGGCTAGCAACGAGAGAAGAGCTGGCACTGACGGAGCCCGTTCGTGAAGAGATGGATGGTGTCGGTGATATGCTCAGGGATGGAGGCCGACAGAACATGTACAAGGAACTACGACCACAGCCTCCTCCACCACGCAAGAGACCCAGACGGGCGGCAGTAGATGTATCGACAAGACCGCCTAAGCCAGAAGAGAGCAAGCGAGCACGCTTGATGATGAGAGGCTCAAGGACGGTGAGGAACCTTTTGAAGGATCAGGTTCAGCGAGCCGCCCAGATGCTTCGGAGGAGGAGAGCGTTGGCAGATGCTCGCATGCCGGCAGCGCCGAGCCCGAAGCGAAGAAGGGCATTACCAAGTCCACCTGCTGGTGGCGATCAGATGCCCCTGGCGGCGCCAGAACAAGTACGCCCGGCTGCGCCGTTGGCTTTGCCACCTCCTGCACGGGAGGTGAGACCAGAGGATGTCCCTGTGCCAATGGATGAATTTGATGATGAGCCCAATCGAGAAGAAGCAGTGGCACCAAGGGACGAGGATTTTCAGCAGCTGCTAAGACAGCAAACCACGGAGGAGAGGCAGCGCCATCTCCTGGATGATCTACCAATTTCCATTCGGAAGCGGCTGCATGAAGATGATGATGATACGGGGGTTGCACCACCGAACAAGAGAGCCAGAGTGTCTCAAGACCTGGTGACTCAGGTGATGCTGAGCACGCTGGTCACCGAAGAAGAAGAGAAGGCAAATGAGTGGGTTTCCCGCTATGAGCTCTCGCTGCTGCGGGAACTCACGGGGCTCCCCATCACGGCAGCCCGGTTGCACCGGCAGCCCCGCAAGCGGCTAGCGCGGCCGCCTAAGATGGCCATCAGAGCGCGGCTCAGCATTTTGCTGGGGAAGGATCCGCGAAATGCTTTTGTGGTTGAAGAAAACACCGAAGAGGTGCGGCAGCACCCGCGTCGCAAGGCGGGGTTCCCCTGGAAGGGGATCACAATGTACTACAAGGAAGCCCCGAAGAAGAAGGGGGGAGAGAAAGTCCGAAGCTATGTGGAGAAAGATGGGGAGATCTATGAGGTGTGCTGGAGTTCACGCCAACGGAAGCTTTTTGAACGAGAATGGCTGGCCGAGATGAAGGATGTGTTGATGAGCGAAGTGATGTTGCTTCGCATGAAGGCCAGTGGAAAAGAGCTGGACCCGAGATTCTTCAGCGAGGAGGAACGGTCCAAGTTCGCAGAGGCGGACAAGAAAGAGTGGGCTCAGTGGATACAGAATGGAGTGATCAAAAGGCTGAGCCCCGACGAACAGAGAAAAGTGCCTCGAGAGGCGGTGTTCAAAAGCCCCATGCGGATGGTGCGGGTGAACAAGCAGCAGAAGATGTTGCTTCCTCTTCTGGCCAAAAGCAGGCTGGTGATCCCGGGTCATCGGGACCCGCATCTGGGCCTTTTCCGGACGGACGCGCCCACGACCAGCCTGGTCTCTGTGAGGATGGCGAAGGCCATCAGCCAATTCAGCTCATGGATCTGCTGGAGCTTTGATGTCACGACGGCATTTTTGTCGGGCCTGGAGACAGATCGTCAGATCTACGTGAAGGCTCCAGCTGAGGGCTTGCCAGCCGCGGAGGGCTGGAGTGCCATATTGCCCTTTGAACTTCTGCGCATCCTCAAGAGCGCATATGGCCTAACGGAAGCTCCGAGGCTTTGGTACCTTCGGGCGGTGCAATTGATCAGCCAGACGCCGCTGAAAGAGCTCCCGATTGCCAAGGCCACATTTGCGGCCAGTGAAGGCGGCATCAGCTGGGCGATCCTGTGCCTCCACGTCGACGATGGACTCCTTTTGGGAGATCCAAATGACAGTCGATTTGTCAAGTTGAAGGCACAGCTGAACAAGCTCTTCAAGATCAAGGAGTGGAAGGAGACTCCCTTGACCTTTTTGGGAGTAGATCTGGAGAAGGCTGAGAAAGGGGGCCTCTGCGACAACATGGGAGCCTACATTCGGAACATCAAGGTCCCTGAGATGCAGAAGAAGAAGCCGGATGAACCTTTGGACACGCAGGGCGTGACACAATACCGCCAATTGACTATGCGACTTCGATGGCCGGCTCAGTTGGCAATGCCTCACAAGCTGTATGAGATCAGCTCCTTGGCTCAGAGAGTCAACCAGGCCACCTACAAGGACTTTCAGGAAGCTGTGAAGCTACACCAGAACTTCCTGGAAGAAGAGAAAGCTGGCAGAGCCAAGCTGCGTTATCCCATTAATCGTGGGAGGCCGTATGTTTTGAGCTTCTTCGACGCCTCCTTGGCTTCCTCACGACAGATGGAGTGAAGGAAGGGCCACAGCTGGCAGCCCCGCTGGAATTCCACACCTCCCGAAGCACCAGGGTGGTGAGAAGCTCAATGGCGGCAGAGAGCAACAGCATGTCCCTGGCAGTGGACAAGCACCTCTATTTGAGGGCGCTACTGGACATGTTGTGGTTCGGTGATACCACCTCACCCTCAGCGGACTGGAGGTCCAAGCTTCGCCATGAAGGCGGCCTGGTCACAGACGCCAAGAGTCTTTACGACCATGTCCACACGACAGGCCACGTACCAAGTGAGAGGCAGACTATGCTTGACCTCCTCGTGGCCAAGGACATGTTGGAACAAAAGGCATACCAACTGTTCTGGGTTCCGACCCATCAGCAGCAGGCAGATGTGCTCACGAAGCGCATGAAAGGGACGCTTTGGGAGAGCTTCTGCCAGAACCATCGCCTGTCACTAAAGCAGACTGACGCAGAAAGGCGATTGGAGGAGCATAGGCAGCGCCTTCGCAAAGACCAACGGCAGCGCCGGAAGGTCAAGTTTGGCCGAGCCAAAGCTGGCAGCGCCGGCCGTTAATTCGACCACATGTCAACACCCTTTTCTAGGGATGTGAGAAATGGTGGTCGGTGCACGTTTTTGCCATGTGGTGGCTTTGACTTGAGACCGCTGACGCATCCGCAGTCAGCGCTGGCTCGCATGTTAGAAAACATTTGCTTCGGCCGCGACCGCTTGCTTTGGTAGTTTTGTTTTTACTTCGCACTCCGCAATTATACATTTGTAAATACCAACAGCTAAACTGATTGAGAAATACGCTAGATATACTATGATATTACGTCGTCCACATACAACATAGCATAGTTTTTTACGACCTGTAAAAATGTTTCAAGTGAGGTTTTGAAACTGGAAAGCAGAAAAACATGAATATGAAGTAGGTGAGTTCTTGGTGTGCAGGTGTATACCAACTCACAAACAGGTGTTTCCAATGTAAATTTCAAGCACGTTTTTCATATTGGCAACGACGTTACTACTTTGAAGAACGCGAAAACACATTTGCTTCAATAACTAGATTGAGAACGTAAGAACAAACTTCATTCTTGCTTGCTTTTCAACTTGCCATTCTGCTTAATTAAGGTTGTCCCTGTAGAGAAGCTGCGCGCAACTCCCAGCCAAGATCAGCCCAGACGGTGGCCCAGGTTCGAGCGGACAGCGCTCAAGGTTCATGCGCGCTACGCAAGGTTCCAGACTGCTTCACTCAGACCAGCGCAGCGCCCAAGGTTCCAGCAGACTGCGCTTCTCTCAGACCAGCACAGGGCCCAACGTTCCAGCAGAGAGCACGATTCCAGCAGACGAGACTGTGTCACTCTCACACCAGCGCAGGGTTCCAGCTGAAGGTTCCAGGTCGGAATTCCGGTTTTGGCGCCCCGTGGACCAACTGTGTACCACTCCCACCCCCAGAGATTGTAACCCAACTGCAGCAGTCTGCTGTTGGGAATAAGGATCAATCAGAGTTCCTTTGGAAAGATACCACTTCTGAAAAGGAACCTTCTAGAAGACTACGCGTTTCTTTGAGCACGCATCAGCTCCTTGGCATCAGCAGGTTCTCTTCTTGCACTACCAGCGTGGCTTTGCATCAACCTGTTTGAATGGCGCTTTACAAATATCACCGAAACGCTATGCTTACAATCTGCTTGATATGCATACCTTTACTGTTTCTATTTCCGGTGCATGAACAAAGCTCTCTGTGACTTGGCACCAGCCCGGGGCAGGAGGCATTTTCCCGTTCTCCTCCAGGCCTCAACCATGCAACCAAGCCAGCTTGCGACAAAAAGACTGACATGTTCGTTGAAATAGGATGTAAGTAGAAGGTCTTGGATGGCCACCTTCCAACATCCGCACTAGTAGTCCAGATGGATGCTTGGCATTGCCTCGAAAACCGGAGTCCATCATTGCTTCCCATCAACTGACATTCTAGCTCGTTCCTTCAGTCAGTAAATCCACTCTGAAACCCAGACCAATGCGCTCGTCCATGTCTTTCAAATCCTGGTGCAGCCAAATGACCCACTACTTAGCAACCTGCCAAGAAAGAGGCCACGCACAAACAGCGCGGGCCGTGCAGTCCTGGGATTTGTGCTTCCCTCTCTTCTTCATGGTTTTGATTAGTCGGTGTAAAAGCTGATCGTCCAAATTGTATTTCCAGGCAAAATCTTTGATCTCCGGGTCTAGCAGGTCTTTGCCTTCAGCTTCAAGGGCCACGCAAAGACCATGCAAAGTTTGAAATCGAGTGTTGGCAAGTCGACTCATCCGCATTGACACTCTGTATGGCATCGAAACTTTCCAACATAATCAGGTCACAACCGCAGGACTTGCGGCATGAAAGTGCAGTAATA
>JAODVM010331215.1:0-11478 GCA_025400095.1 Phenganax marumi
CTCACTCACTCACTCACTCACTCACTCACTCACTCACTCACTCACTCACTCACTCACTCACTCACTCACTCACTCACTCGGACAGACACGAAATTTACACTATGTGAAAGTTGCATGCCATATATGGCATGCAACAAAAACCACATCTTCACTGGTATAAGAAACATAAAAATTCCCACAAGGCACAAATGATACAAAGATTAGATCAAATGTGGCTCTATAGTGCCACTTCTGTTTAATGCAATGAGCAATGTCGACATTTTCATATATTTATCAAGGTGGAATATACTTCTGGACATGAAGACTCATACAGTTGAAAAAGTAAGGTTCCTACCGCTATTTGCAATCAACTGCCCCCCCCCCCGCGCCGAATTCTTACCCTTGTTTTCAGTTGTCAACGTTAGGTTGATATACCCCAAAAGTTACTTTTGCCTGCTATCAACGTTACGTTGACTGCAGTATCAACATTACAATAATCTATGCATATAGATATCAATGAAACGTTCTTGCACTACCATTTGCAAGCAACAGACAACTGGGAACGTTTTCCACGTTTGTTTGCTGTTTAAAGCTGTATGTTTGCCGTTAGAAATGCGTACGTTTGAATGAGGAAGTAGCATATTTTGGCCGGATACGCCCATTTTGCCTGTCAAAACAGCGCTACTCCTTCATGCAAGCGTACACACTTCAAACGGCAAAGATGCAACTTTCAAATGCAAGCAAACGTAAAAAGACGTTTTTAGTTCACGGTTGCTTGCAAATGGTAGTACAAGAAAGTCGCATTGACACTTATAAGTATAGATTAACGTAACGTTAATACTAGGTCAAGGTAAACAGGCAAACGCAGGCAACAGCAGGCAAACGTAATGTTTGTGACACATATCAACGTGACGATAACAATTGCACACAACGTTAAGAAGTTGGCGTGCGGCGTGCTTGATTGCATAAAGCAGCAAATTGGATCCCGTTCAAGCCAGGGAAATTCCACAATTATATGTTACCTTTTGTATCCATAAATCAGTGATAACACCAGCTAGAAAACTTCCAAGTATACCACCAATCTCAAAGAAAGTTACAGCAAATCCAGCTAAAAATGATATAGATAGAACATGCATATAGTCAATAATAACCTATTATTCATTGCATTATATTCTCGTTTTCTGATAGGCTGATCGCATAGGAATATTTGCACGGAGACCCAAAATATTTCAGAAGCACTTCACATGAATTTAAAAATACGCGGGAATATATTTATTCAGGACCGTGAACAAACAGCTCAATTTCCATATATGGCCTTCAACCAAAATCGCATCTGATTGTTCAATCCAAATGGTGCCTAGAAACTGGGTAGCTACCGGGATAGAATGAGTCGGTTTCCCATATAATTGCAAAACAGCAAAATGCCCGAGTATTTTTTCAAAGTAAAGTACACGTCAGAAGAGGCTATAAATATAAGTTATCAATAGAACCTGCATATTCTAAAGCTCGAGCGAAAATCAAAAGAGAAAACTTCCAGATGTGCGACTGCCGCTCGTTTAGCTTTTGTAGTAACGTAACTAGTGATCGAAGCTGGTTCTCCAAAGTCAATTACACTGTGCATACAGTGAATTGCCAAAAGTTTAAATACACTGATTATTTTTTGGAGAAAATGTCATCTTCTCCTAACTTTACAGTTAAAGCTCGTTTTTAAAGAATATTTGGATATCCCACATTGTTTATGTCAACATTATTGATACAAATACCATTTGCAAAGACAGCTACTGTATAATGGGAGAACCCATTGGTTAAATTGATGCCAAAAAGAACAGAAATGGTTATGAAAGCAAAGAACTTTCTACTAAATATCTAGAAATGATATATCTTGCGTTTACGTGTTGTACATGCCATCAAAAGGTATAGTGTATGTTGTGTATTTCAATGTTGAACAAGTTTTGTGAAAGAAGGTAGTCGAATGTAGAATATTGAACTTTTTATAGGCTTGTATTTAAACTTTTGGCAAGTCACTGTATATCAATATCATATACTACACTAGCCGCTAAACCCCAAAGAGAGTCATAGAACTCAAGTGAAAAAGCCAAAACATGATAAGCCTCTAATTAAAAGAAGCAGAACAATACAGTTCGCTGCATGCTTGCTCTTTGCTCGCTCTTGAAGAAGAAAACGATCTAACGAAGCGAAACTCATGAAGTTAGTTCCGAAGACGTTCTAAAAGAATTGACCTGGCAAACACTGAGGCACCGCTTTATAAACAACAAAAACATTCTTATGCATAAAGTTAGAAATAATGAAATATTACCACAATCCTTCACGAACATATTTGAAATTAAAACTAATTTTCGATATTCTTTGGTTTCCCAAAACTAAATTTAAGTTAACTTTAAGTTAAGTTAACTTTAAGTTAACTTTAGTTGGTAAGCCCAAAACTAACTTTATGAAGAGAGAGTACACGTTCAGTGGAACCCCGCCATACGGCCACCCCGTTAATACGGTTACTTTTTTTGTCCCAGCAAATTAAATACTACTACATTTTATAATCAAGTTGTCCATTTAATACGGCCATATTATTTCGTCCCGTTGGCGACCGTATTAACGGGGTTCCACTGTTGTTACAACGACAGCTACAAGAATAGCAGATTGGGGCTGCTTTCTATCCTCACGTTTTTCACACGATTTTATGTTTTAAATTATATGTAACTATTGACGTATTTCTGAAAAATACAGAATTTTGAGGTTGTGCGTTCGATTTGCGCGAACTTAACTTTCTCATATGAAAAGAGTTTGTCTACTACTCTGCAAAAGTCTCCGGGCACTCCACCTACAGGGAAAGTTGACAGGGCGGCTTAGGATAGGCAAATAGGCAGACTATAACAACTGTTTTAAAGATATAGCACACATAATCGTAGTAAATTCCACATAATTGCACTGAATTGTAAATTAGTTATGGAAAGCCCTTGCAGGTATAGGTGTAACTAATAAAATGCTATATAATAGCTTAATAAATACTGGTCGTTTCATTGGCTTATTATGGTCACGTGATATTGAATAAAACAGCCATTTTGCAAGAGTGCAATGTGCAATGGACAAAAACATATAGTATGTACTTTTGCATCCTGCATGCGCTTTCAGTAAATCCCATCTGTCAAAATGCCTCTCGTAACATTCAGCTATACATATTTGTACATTTTACTCTTGAAAAATAAATTAAAACTGTACTTAAAATGCAAAACTTTTATTTTGTTATGATATAAAATATATAATGAATGTTTTAATTCGCGCAATGGTAAGAACATTTTTATTCGGTGAAAGATGGAACATTCCATCTTTCACCAAATGAAGACATTCCTACCATTACACTCATAAACATTCATTATTTGTATATCATATCATAACATATTCCACACGTGCGTAAAAAATCGTGAAGGCTGCTTTCCAATGGACAATATACGCTTTATACTAGTATTTGATTTATGTACAGCGAAGGCAATCATTCACCACAGCTAAAAAGAAAATACTAAAATTAGTAAAACTGCAGAGTTTTGTCGCGAAATGTTGTAAAATGCGAAAAATACAGGACTGCAAAGTTAGCAAATTTTGTATAAGTTTGTATTACTGGCCGAAATTCATAATTCATTTAGTACAAATTTTCGCACGTAATACAAAAGTATACAAAAGTTGCCAAGTTCGCAGGGTTTATTTTCCGTATTTTATAAGATTTCGCAGCTAAACTTTACAATTTTACTAATTTTCATAAGTTATTTCCCGGAACATCCTTTTCTTTGTCTAGATGAAAAATAGTCCAAAGCGTATATTGTCCACTATGGCTCACAACTCCGCGTTTTCGACACGCACTTACAAGCACATGACAGTTCACATCAGTCAATGCTCCATAGGTTTTGAACACACATGAACAAATAGACACATAACTTTTCAAAATTAAATAGAGTGAACACTTCTTCTTGCAGTTGTTTATAAAGCAGGTTTTTTTACAATTTAAACTTTTACGTACGTGTAGCTACGTGAGTGTCAAAAACCCGTCGAATGCATGCAGTTTGCAGTGCTAGACATATTTTGAACCAAAAGGTCCTATGCACTTTGACGAACCACTCTTCAGGTGCAACGTCTGCCAACTAGAACTTGAACATATAGACCTTAGTATTTATAGTAAAATCAGACGAAGTATTTGAAGCACGCTGACCACCGAAATTCGAATTACCTTCATTTACCCTTCATTGCCCTTTACCCAAATGACTTTACCTGTTGACTGAGATTGCTTCTTATCTTGAAGAAGATAGATCTGAATCCAATCACTTATTCCATTCTTCAATACAGCCGTCAAGAAATCCCCGTGAAGAAGCACCCACAAAAATGGACTACGTAAAATTTGGGCAATTACTTTACTCCAACTTGTCTGCTGAACTGGTTTCATTTCCACGGTGGAGTTGTTCGCTAAATTGTCAACAACTTTAACTCCTGCCTCCTCTCGAGAATTATATATTGCCTTGTAAAGCACGGGAGCGCACAATATGGCTAGAACTCCTGGTATTAACATAGCGTACTGCCATTGGTAATGTGATACAAGGTGTATGGTGATTAAGGGACAAAAGCCAGCAATTACGTTACCGCCAACGGTAAGTAAACTCCAATACGTGCCAATCTAAAGAACCCAAAACGCATGCACTACAGTAAATTTAGAAAACTCGAAACACCATTAAGCAGCCATCCTCTAGTAAGTGTTAACATATCAAAGTCCTAAACTATTAGTAATACAATACACACATCGCTGTGTTGAAAGGCCACTTCCATTATATGACCACGGCACCACTTACAAAGTGTCCTAAATGACATTTACTTAAGAATCGTTGGATGAGGCTAAGCAGGATATTGAGAATTGTTCTCAAAGAAAAAAAAATCAATCTGTCAGAGTAGATAATCTTTGCCAAACCGATGGTTGAATCGTTCTGGAGCGACCAGTTGTTTAAAAGCTGGTCAGCTTAATCCTCGGTTAACCTACATTTTGAAGCAAAGTTTTTAAGTGCTTGTTTATGAACTTGGAATAATTTTGATACAAATCTCATCTCAAGGGATAAAGCTGGGACTAAGATACAAGTCTTAATCTGCAAAGTATTAAAGCAAATGGACATGCAGAAGTATAGAAACAGAAACAACTTGCTAATCTTTAACCCAGGGTTAACACTAATTCAATTTGAACAACTGACCCCTGGGCCTGGTTGCTCAACAGCTGATTATCTTAAACCTGAGTTGCAATACATTTCTAAGCAAAGTGTTCACCTCCTTGTCCATAAACTTGGACATTTCTCCATTTGTCCATTTCTCTACAAATTTCAACAGGACAGAAAGAAGTCTTAAGTGGCAAAGTCTTCTAGCTTATAAACATACAGAAGAACAGTTGGGTACTTATTAATCCTAGGTTAAAGCTAATCCAGCTTTCAGCAACTGGCTCATGGATATGATATTCAAATCAAATCTTGTTTAACCCAAATTATGTTTAGCAAAACTAGAAAACCCCCAGCAAACTATCAAGTTTTAATTACAGTTTTACTTGGGTTTTGGTAATTTCAATCATGACATTATTGATACAGTTGCTGATAGTATATCTGGTACTGTAGCTGCTTGCAAGAAGCCAGCATTTAGCTTAAACAGTGGATACAAAATTCAAAAACACTCCCACACATCTTCTCATTAACATTTAATTGAAATCTTATGTAATAAAAACATAATTAATGGTATTCAGCTAAACAACTCTCTATTTTATCGCTCAAAGAATACATATATATATATGATTTCTATTTTGAACTCATCCACCGCCTAAGCCAAACAGGATTTGTATGCATGATCCTTAACATGCAGATACACCTAGATTAATATGGAACAGTGATAGCCAGTTATGGATATTGACAGTAGGTGAGAGACAGAGTAGAATTTATGTTCTGCGGTCTTAATAGGTTTACCATGAATGGGTCAGATTGGAGTGCTCAAGCTCTTACTTGTGAACCACCTTCTCTATACAAATATTAACTTTGGAGCAATTGCAGAATACCCTGTCAAATATTGCATGGCCTTTTTTAAGGATTTGTCAGTGGAGGGGCCGACTTCGAAAAGGGACTTAATTAAAAGACTAGCAGGGGAGGAGTAGGAAAGAAAAAGCTTATGGGGGGTCTGGGGGTCCTCCCCCAGAAAATTTTTTGAAATTGTGAGCTTCTCAGAAATGATTTCCTGCTATGTCAGTATGATTTTTGCTCATTTTTTTAATAAAGGGACTTTTACTAGGGGCAAACACTTTTTACTGGGGAGGCCAACATAAGGGGTAGGGGGGCTTTGGCCCCTCCGGTCTATATGTTAAAGTTTTCTGAGAATGGCCTGCGGGTGATCCCATTGATGCCCTAGTAGTCACTTAAACCATATTTGGTAAATTTTCCTTACCTCGCCGGGTTTGAACCATATTTTCAGCAACTTAGCGCACTGGGGCCAAGCTAGACCTTGAACTAAACCATTTGTGAACCAGATACTGGATAACAATATTGCACTATGAATGAATGTGAAAAAAATGTTACACAATCCAGTCCCAATCAAAGCGATCAAAACCAACTCGCGTGGTTGAAGTTTGTCTGATAAAATCCCGCTTGCAAATTTACTTAAACCATAGCTGAACGCAAAACAACTCGAAATAAAGCCAAGCTCGCTTTCTTCTAAGTAGCGAGATTGTAGTAGGGTTGGAATTAGGGAGCCATAAGACTTTCTGTTATAGTAAACGACAGAGTATCCCAAAAAAATGCTCGAATAAATCGTGTACTTTAAACTGTTTACTCGTCCATTTTGCTTCTCAATCATATTAAAAACCATAAAAACTCCGTTAGAGTGCAGTTTAGCGTCCAAACGAATGTACGGGCTCAGCGTTCTTAAAATAATATATTTTTTCGACGGTCAGCGGAGTTCCATCATAGACATGATTTCCCAATTGGATTTCTCACTTCTGAACTTCAAATCATATACAAGATAGAAAAATAGTGGTTTAACAGGTCAGATATGAAATGCTGAGAAGCATTGCACGGTTCCAAGTCCACGCTGGAAAGTTCAATTTCAACGTAAGTTGTATAAGCTTTTAGGAAAAGTGTTTGATAACTTCTATAATTATTTAACCTATCAAGCTACCAGCGGCCAACCTCTTGCTTGAGTAAAATCATCTGCTATCAGACAGAGTGAAATACAATATATAACGAAGATGTCTTAGGGTATATCAGCAGTCAATGGGTTAACAAAAGAATAGAGCATAGCAAGCAGTATAATTTGACCCACGAACTGGCTGAAGTTTCACCTTGGCACACAGTTTACATACTAAGAACTGGTGCTGAAAATGCAGACTAAACTATCTGCCTTTTTCTCTTATTGACCAGTTGACTGTTAATGTACGTGATGTTTCTTACCATAGAGTACAGGCCCCTACTTTTTGGAGAGGGGCTGCAAATATTTTGTCCAAATGATGCTGAATATACTTGAATATCTTTCAACTTTATCCCCCTCTACTGGTAATCACATAGCGTAGATGTTTCACTGAGTCAGCTGTGATAAGAGAGGTGCAGGTTTTGTATGTTCTTGAATTCGTCCATCATTTAATGTCTGTTTGCTAGAAATGGTTCATGAATAACAACCTATAATCTACTTAATATCCACAAGCATATATACGTATACAATATCAAAACATTGTCAAAAGAAGTGTAATTCCTTTTCTTTCAATTTCTGAAAATATCAAACATACTGTCCAAGTCACTTAGTGCAGTTCTGTTACCCCCACCTGGTTCTCCTACGTTTTTCACAGTTTACAATTTTATTTCACTTGCCAAATTATTTTATATGTTGGAGGAAACTGGCCTTTGTGGGTTAATAGTGCTTTAGTAATTTGCACCTGTCAATGCTGTAATGAGGAGTTGGTTGAAGTACAGGGGTGGGGCCTATGAATGTTTAGGAAAATAAAATATCAGATATCAGACTGTTAAAATTCTGGTCAATGGTCGAAATCACCATTTGGATTATTTTGAAAACATAAGAAATTGTATTAACATAGAGCCAATTGCGTTGCTCTGAAGAATCACAGAGTGGATCATTCAATGAAGTGATGCAATATGCACACCGATCATTATATAACTCCATTCACAATCTATTACATAACTTCTTGCCGATCGATGTTTTCTCTTCCCCAACCTTCTGTAACATTATTATGAGATTTGGTGAAACGTAGCTAATAAGTCTACGACTCTTGGCCACTTTCCATATGGAAAGGAAAATATTTGTCTAGTACTCCTCTCCCCATAAGCCCATGCAGCTCCACCCCTTGATATGAGCACGGAAATCTATTTCAATCACTTTCATAAAAAATTCTCATATAGAAGGTTTTTTTAGAAATTATCTCATGCTTATCTGCCTTGTTCATCCCTGCTCCCACGACGTCATTTATCAGAGACTACCGTTGCTGAGCACATTCATGTAGATTATTTGCCAATATCCATAGCTCAAAGCTGCCTGGAGTCTGTACATTGCTACACCCATTTGCCATGGTGGTGCAC
The DNA here is from genome assembly GCA_025400095.1 of Phenganax marumi. Lineage (NCBI taxonomy): Eukaryota > Metazoa > Cnidaria > Anthozoa > Malacalcyonacea > Clavulariidae > Phenganax > Phenganax marumi. Next base: position 8,580 of record JAODVM010331215.1, read on the forward strand.
CATAGTAATAACTTGTATTGGCCTGCGTTCTATTATTACATTACCGTTGGCTGTTTATCAAAACAAGTTAATCACTAAGATAGAACTACTACAGCCTACTTTAAAAGAGCTGACTGAAGCGTTGAAGCATCGTGTAACAATCGAGAGCAGGAGCAAGGGATTGTCATCGCAGGCTGCAAATAAAGTGTACAAGAAACAGGTCAGTAAAAACAAAGACGGGTTGCTTTGAAAAGTACATACACGAGATTTTCCCATTTTTGAAGATTCATGAGTTTTTCTCACAAGACTGTTGTTTTTTACTTTGTAATCAAAGTTTCGGAGGTTGGGGATCTTTTCGAATTTTGTGGATTTGTGAGTGTTTTTTGAAATTTTTCGGGAATTTTTAATGGGATTTTTGCAGAATTTTAGCGTAATCTGCTATGTGGATTTTTCTGGATTTTGTGGGGTTTTTGGGGTATTCTGGATTTTACTGGACAAAAATTTCATCCAGTTTTCAACAAGTTGGTTATTTTAACCGGTGGAATACGCTGTATTAGAGAGGTTTAGCAAAGCTGTCGGGACGTCAACGAGGACGTGAAAATGACGTGGTCAGGGGCGTGGTATGCCCGTGTAAGGATGTGCCACGCCATTTTCACGTCCTCGTCGACGTCGCGTCGTCTTTGCTAAACCTCTCTATTGTTACATCAACAAAGCGCACTGCACCGATTAGCGCCGTAGGGCTAACCGAGGTTACCGACCGCGGTAAGCTCCATAGTAATAGACTGTTAAACAAATACTTTTCTCGTCCCGTCAATTGACCTTCGCAAGATCACATAATTCCCTATAATCAAAAAGATGGCGGCTTGTCGATTGTACCAGAATCCTTTGCAGTTCTAAATAATTTATAGCGCCATTTGACGCATTTTATTTCAACGGCATCAAACTACAGGAGATTAGTTTCTTGGGTGACAAAGTTGCTGACTTCAAAGCGATGTGTTCTAGTAGTTTTAACGCGTATAAAAATTGTGCGCACAAAGAATTCTGGTAAAATCGACATGCCACCCTCTTTTTTTTATTATGGTCAATTATATATGTCGTCGCCCTCCAGATATCGCGTGGAATGACGTCATTAAACGCTCGACCTGATTCAGCTGGGGAGAGGGCGTGCAGGTTTTCATTAGATTTGATGTGTGAAACGTTTTGTTTTCTTAGCTCCGGAAATACACGTATGATTTATACAGGACAAATGGATGCAATCCCATTAAACTCTATACCCTGCCATGGGTGCAGTTACCACTGTGGATCATTTTGTCATTAGCATTAAGAAATCTAAGTGGAACATTCAGATGGGATTCAAATGGTATGATAGATAGATGGTTTACATCAGCGTCAGCTGAATTGCGTAACTATTTAGAATGCTTTTTCTAATTATGTATATGAATATATATTACCTTAGACTGCATATTTTTAAAACAATCAATTTTTACTTTCTTTATCTGTTTATCCTAGCCCACCCTGCCAAATTTCCCTGTAGGAGGACACCGGAGTACCCGGGGAAAGCCTACGAGTTTCGGCAGAGTAGTTGACAGACTCTTTTTCACATGAGAAAGTTTAGTCCGAGCTGAGAATCAAACCCGCAACCTCAGTGGTGAAAGGCGCCAGTCCTAGCGATTGCGCCAGCGAAGCCCTATACAAACCACAACCTCGCACAGTATAAGCGCAATGAACTTTCATTTCCATGTTTTTCTGTATGTTTTTAAACATAAAATAAGTTTTAGCACTTCTAGGGGAGGAGCGTTTCATAGATACGAGGCGTTTAACGGAGAGAGGTGTTTATTTCATTTCTATCATTTTATTGTAAAACAAAAGAAAACAAAACTAAGACGCATAGTTTGCTCGCTTAGTAGCTAAGACTAAGACTAAATATACAGGAGATCGTATACAAGCCACACTTAAACACTACAACCGCACAAGGCACTGAATAAGTAAATTCTTCAATGTTACTGTGTGTGGAGTTTCCTTTGTAATTGATTTAAGCCTTAAAGCGATTTGGGGGGGGGACGTCTATTTGACACGGCGCGTTTATTAGAGAGAGGCATCTAATTCAAACTTACACTTCATAAAAGGGGAGGGCGTTTATTAGATACGAGGCGTTTATTTGATAGGGGATGTTTATTAGATCATTTACGGTATCTATGAATCTATAGATCTCTGTTGGATGTTTTCAGGTGTAAATCCATTCCAGCCTCACCCTGATATGTCGAAAGAAGGCGCCTTGTGGTTCCCAGATCTTACTGTACCCGACTACACGGGAATCTTGCCAGTGTTTCTGGGTCTTGCAAATCTCGCAAATATCGAGGTACTGCATGCGTGTGCTATAAATGCTGAACACGTATATCCACATTTTTTTGTTCGTTTGTTGTCCGTTTCATTCGTCTGCCAATCCGTATTTACGTTGTATCTTAACCATACAAACCCTAAATAGCAACAGAGAGTCGTTTTCTTTGGCTACAGAGTTCGCTTCACATTTTTTCGTATTTTACGACGTAACAGTTATTTTAAGACTGTTGCACACGAAGGCCGATTTTAGTCGGCCGACTCGGACTAGATCAGTTTAACATTATGAAATCCACTAATTTTGCCTATATTTTTAGCTATATAGCCGGTTGAAGATCGGCAAGTTTTTCTGTGACAAGTTTTAATTGCCCGTGTGTGTATGCAGGACGTTGCATATAAATTAGTTTAATATCTCTGTCGACCTGAAAAGCCCACTTGGGCTAGGGTACCATTCCTACCCGTTTGGAAAGTTAGGTGCAAGTAGTTGCCCGAGGTGGCCTGGGAATGAGCTGTGGCCCGGGAGGCCTGGAACCTGGCTGTGGTACTTGGATTAAGGAAAGATCCATGCAAATGGTATCTTGAA
>JAODVM010331326.1:0-11476 GCA_025400095.1 Phenganax marumi
ACGAACAAGTTTTCCTTGACAAGTTTCTTGACGAGTTCACTTGCTCGTGTGTACAACGAACAAGTTGTCCTTGACAATTTTCTTGACGAGTTCACTTGCTCGTGTGTGCAACGAACAAGTTTTCCTTGACAAGTTTCTTGACGAGTTCACTTGTTCGTGTGTACAACGAACAAGTTTTCCTTGACAATTTTCTTGACGAGTTCACTTGCTCGTGTGTACAACGAACAAGTTGTCCTTGACAAGCTTCTTGTCGAGTTCACTTGCTCGTGTGTACAACGAACAAGTTTTCCTTGACAAGTTCCTTGACGAGTTGGCTTGCTCTTGTTAAATCATAATATTTACGACAATATTACGTTGGCAGGTTAAAGCGATTCTGGTAAACATTTTTGGCGGAATCGTTGATTGTGAAATGGTTGCCAGAGGCATTCAAGCTGCTTATGAGAAACTGGGAGTCGATTTACCATTGATTGTGAGACTTGAAGGTAAACAAGCTATTGTCAAGCAGTGTTGTACCAGAAGTTGATTGTTCATGGCTATGCAAACTCATGATATGCATGGTGAAGAGATAGCTAGATAATCAATGGGTTTTGTGAAAACTTGTGTGCCGTCAACTGCAGGTAGATACATAATTATTGAATTAACTTAAAAAGACTTGCAGTTTTTTGGTGTGAGAAATATATAACTATGATTTCTATTATTGTATTCACTTTTTACAGGAACAAATGTAACGAAAGCAAAACAAGTACTCCAAGCCAGTGGCATTCCTGTGACAGTTGCGGACAATTTTGACGAAGCCGCGAAAAAAGCCGTCAAAAGTTTGGCAGACTGATTGGATATTTGGAAATGTTTATGGTTCATTGTTGATTGCTGGTGACGTATGGATCATCGTTGATTGCTGGTGATTTTGAAGGTTCATCTTTCGTAATGTACACGTGTAGGTACTGTACACGGTTAATGTACACGTATTGTTTCCATGTACTGTACGTATGTTTCAGACACAAGATTGGTCAAAATGATCCCCAGACAAATGACACGAGTCGTTAGACCGTGCAAATTGCTTTGCGATATTGAAATTTACCCGGGCAAGTGATAGTATAAGTCTATTCCACCGTTTTTGTTGCCAAATATTCATTCTAAAATATTAATGAAAGTAGATAAACTAATAGACAAACTAACAGACAAATAAACAAAAGTTTCTCAAGATTAATTTATTGTAATAATCTATTTGTCCTCCCGGTTGAGATCTCAACCGCAAATCAAACTTTAAATAATTTATAGAAATCCAGGGGGGCAGAGTAACTATGATTAGTTTAGAAAAATGGCGGCCAAATTTCCACGTGAGTCCGGTAGCTTCATTGCTTCTTGTGCTAAACACGTGAAAATAAAGCAGGCAGGAGTGAAAAAAGTTGCTAAACTTATATACCCTGAACTAGAAGAAGGTTTTTACTCGATAAAAACGTGGCGAAAGCATGAATTGCATCCGAAAGAGTGGAGCAAAAGTACGGTTGATTGGATTTTCTTATTGGACACGTTGAACTTTTCGTTCTGGGTTGAAGACGACACGTTGCCCTTCGTGGTGAAGTATAAAGAGCGATGTTACACAGGATATTGGGCATTGTGTGCAGCTATAAACCGTGCTTTAGAGGTACATCATTCCATGAATGCCACTTATCTTTTAATAATTTTAATATTTAAAGTTTAGGGAGAAGCCACATTCGTTTATTTTTCTAAACCAGAGTAATGACAATACGTGATAAAGTTACTAGACTGAAGTGTGAAAACTTTGTATTATGAGTTATAACGGAGCAATTATAGAATACCCAGCCACATTGTTGCATTACCCTTTCACCACCCTGATCCTAACCTGAGGTAATAGTAATGCTTCCACATAACTTCCATGTGGCCAGGTATTCTGTAATTGTACTGTTATAACTTCGGGGCTATGCAGATTATTGGACACTTTATGCCACTAACCATCCAAAAAACATTGGATTAAGCACACTAAGGCTAGCATTAAACCTGAACGTGTGTCTGCTATACTGCACTCTAGCCACCTACCAGTGTGCATTCCATGTCAACTCCATGCCGGATGTGACGTGTGACATTTGGGCTATCACGCCAAGTGATATAAATTAATGAATAAATTACATGTACGCCGAACATACTTTTCAGTCTCACGCAAAAGAAAAACAGCCTTTTTCGCACCAGAACACCGCCAAGTTTCAAAACCCACACTTCATATTTCCGGTGTGGAGTGCATGGAATGCACCCTGGCCTGAATCTGAGCTGACCACAGCTTTCATGTCAACAGCATGCTTGTCATGATGTTTCATGCTTGACTTTCACACCAAGAAGGCAAAACAAAGCTCACACATGTCTGCGCCAAGCTATCAATTGGCATGTGACTCAAGCCAGTACGCCGAAGTAAAGACAAGTCTACGCCGCATATATCCAGCGTAGCTTGCACAGAATGCACCCTGGGCCACGTCCTACCATAACTTCTTGCTAAGCTACAAGGCCAGATCAAAGCAGTCTTCAAGAATATTGATCACATTGTTCGTTTTCCTAGAATGGTATTCCGATAACTACCCCTTCGTATTATGCTGAAATGACTGAAGAAAAGCTAAGGGCCATCTTTAAGTCTGAAACAACTACGGAAATCCCGCTTCTTAGTGAAAGAGTCCTAAACTTGAAGGAAACTGGCAAAATCCTGGTTGAAAAGTACCAGAACAGCTTTTTTAATTTACTAAAGTCTTGCAAAAATAGTTCGGCTGATCTGCTGCACTTGGTAGTCAGAGAATTCTCATGCTTCTGTGACGAGTCAACTTATAACGGCCAAAAGATAGGTTTATACAAAAGAGCGCAGATTTTGATCGCAGATATTTGGGCTTGTTTTGAGGGCAAAGGTTTTGGGGAGTTTACAGATATCTCTTCCTTGACGATGTTTGCCGACTATTTAGTTCCTCGGGGCTTGCAATTTTTGGATGTGATCGAGTACTCCGATGAGCTACAGAGCATGCTGAAAAGAGGGGATTTACTTTTGAGCGGATGTCCGTTTGAGGTTGAAATTCGAGGTTGCAGCATTTGGGCTGTGGAGTTAATTTGTCAAGAGCTGAAGAAAATGCAATTGGAGGCAAAGTGTACAGTGAAGAATAAAGTAACCGTTAATGCAATCTTGGTGGATTTTTTCCTGTGGGATTACACCAAAGCACATGAGGATGAAATTGGAGATTTTCCCATGCATAAAACCAGGTCAATTTTTTATTAATCATATGTCGAGGCAAATTAGAACTGACAGATGACAAAATGAAAATGCATGTGTCTTACCATGGTGTTTAAGAAATTTGAAGAAGCTCCATAAAATTCTTAGGATCTCATGTTGTTGACTATAGAGCTTTGTCCTAACGTACTTGGTTTTGTTACTTTGTTTAGCACTTGGTGACTTAAACCAGTTTTTTTTTCTTTATTACTTCACTTAATTAATCTAGTGCCAAGCAATTTTATTTGCTAATGCTAGACACTTGCGTGAAACTTCATGGCGTGTTATTTTCTCTGCGTGATGGTTATCAGATGATTGTAGTTATTGCCAAGAGGAAAGCCTTGAATTTTGATGGGAAACAATGGCTGTCAATGTAAGAATGTTTTGAGATCTATCTTACAGAGTTTTATTTATTTGAGAAATAAAATTTTTTTCTTGGTTTCAAATATCAACAAGAGCACCATTTAACCCACTCTTGGTCCTGTGGGTAAAACTAGAAGTTTTCCTTTTTCCTACATTTCTCAATCTACTATTATAGACTTTAATGACATGAATCAACATAAATTATATTTTATTTATTGTTCTTATAAGTTTAAATCCATGTCCTGTATCGAGCGTCAAGGGAGGCAACCATCTCATCTTTACGTTTCTAGCAGTGGCAACGCACTCTTCGCAACAGCAAAATAAATCGGTTCTTTGAGGGAACTTGTTACAGAACCTCATTATGGGCTGTACTACAGCAGGAAAGCTTTCTTCGATGTGCAGCGAAATGTCTTTTTGTGTCGGCACATGAAATTTGAAGTCGCACCACCGTCTTGACACTGCAAATGTTGGTCTAACATGTTCACTTGTGGTGGACAAACTTTCTGTGACCTCATGCTTAAATGAGGAATTGAAGTTGACCCAATGTTTTGTTAATTCACCAGTTGTTTGAAATGTACCGGCCTCGACATCATCAGATTTGACAGTAATTCCGACTTGAATGCCCAGGAAAAAGTTTGACTTTTTAACCTCAGGTACCCATTTGTATGAGTTTTCAGTGTCTAGGACTAATATTAATCTTGCACCAGTGTCTGCGTTTAGTTTCTCCCATAATCTAAGAATTTGTGTCAGAGAGAACGCGTTATTTTCAAGCAAAGCCCAGTCTCCATTATCATGAACTGGCCCGCTGTAGTATAAAACAAACGTGTCATAAGGTAAGCCAGGTAAGATGCGTTGATTAAAAAATGATTCAAGCTTAGACTCCAAAGACTGAATCTTTAATCCACTTGTGCATAACTCTGTGCCAAAATTATTCACAATGTGTTCAGAGAAAAACCTGGATAGCAAGTTGATTAGATCAACTGCAATCCTATTGGTTCCATGCAATTCCGCTTCAGGTAAGGGGACCACTAGTCCGTCTTTGCGACATTTGTGACAAGGTATAACTACAGCATAGCCAATAGCCGTTCCGCCGAGGCAATTTCCGAGGCTTGATAATACACTGTATATCATAGACTCTACAGGCATTACAATTAAAAAAGAACTAATGAACCAAGCGTTTGTTACCTGCCATGAAGGTACTGCAAGTAGTACTGTCGTTGCTATGGTGATCAGGAGAATTGATTTTGACATCAGGCAGAAATGCCGTATGCCTCTTGACGCAAGCACATCTAGCATGGTATTTGTGTCAAAGTCCTCGTTAAGACTTTGAGAACATTCCTCAAGTTTGATCAAGAATCCCCAACAGTCGATGAGAAATACAACGTGCCCCGCAATCCAGAATAAGAAAAAAGCAAAAAATATAGGTACGATGATGACTGCTCGATCATGGTTGAATGTTACTTGCGCAGCGCAAGCCACGTAGATACACTCACCAAGAAATATAAAACAGAGTAAGCCTCTACGATGCCATTTCCTGCAAGTCATGAACCCCTTCCAACGGTCAACTGTTGAATATTTTGAAAAGTACATGTCTATAATTGCTTGAAATGAAAGCCAAATTGCAAAGGTTGTTAGACAAAATGGATTGTATTGGACTTTTATAGCTGGGAAGAACTCCATGGCAACTAGTATGCTAGTCATAATAGCATTGACCAATGATAACGCCGATTTCATGTGAACCGCAACTAAATTGAAAGCAACAGCTAAGGCTAAAAGCACCATTGGCGCACCGTGTTCTGATACGACACTGCCACATACGAAGCCAAGAAGTAACAGCATTTCTCTTGTGGTGAGCAAATGGAATTGAACATTGCCATAGTTATGAATCCTGTCCAACAAAGTACCACTACAGTATATTATTGTGCTACCAATCAACAACATGTCTACAGAGTCAAAGTCTTGTGCGCGCACGAACATATGGTCGTAAGCTACCGAAGTGAAAGTCAAGACGCTGAATATTATGCCAATCCAGAAGTTCACACAGGCGTTGGCTAGTTCTTCACGGTCGAGTAAATATAGCACAAAAGCCAGAAGGAAAAACAATGCGGCAATTATACCAAAAATAATGAAACTCAAATCAGTTTCATGATGTTGCCAACGGCTATAAACGCCTAGAAATCCACCAGCAAGGAAGGAAACTAGCGCTACGGCTGAGATGTACTTTATAAGTCTTTCCACGGCAAACGCCATCGCGCTATATCTGCCCAAACAAGTTAGCACCACAGTTTTCGCTGACTCGTACTCGAAAGCAAAATTTAAGTGTTTCAAATTCCGTCGATTTTCTTATAAAAATGATCGTGGTATTCGAAAGGAGTCTTTAATATCATAGCATGAAGAAGGTGCGTTACAAAAAGTCGTTTTCGCAACTTATTATTACTGAAATCGGTAGACCGCGACACCCTCACATTTTTAACTGGCACGCGTTAAACGAAAATAACACCACGTGATGTAATTCAAATGTACCTCGTGACTACGAACTTTCGCGGTTTGTTTACGTAATATGACACCAAAACTACATGTGCTTTTTAGTGCAGAAAAGGTCAAACCTCTTCGTCCTTGAAAAGCACATGTAGTTTAGGTGCCATATTACGTAAACAAACCGCGCAAGTTCGGACATTCTTACCGAGTTTGTACTACACGCAATGTAGACGTGGAAGTTATTCAGCGAAACAAATTTATGTTCTCGGTGGTTCTTAGTAATGGTTTAGTTTGAAATGTAGTACTGTTACATAACAATGAATAGTACTGCTGTTTTTGAAGGTTTAGGGAAATCACCGTCGTGCATATAAAGAATTTTTTGCTTGCAAATGGGGGTTAGTGTTTACCGCTCTGATAAAACGGCGCTAATAAAAATTGCTTTGGGGTTCGGCTGTAGAAAAACCGGATATTCCTCTTATCTCAACCACCTAAGACAAGCACGTAAAGAATGACTTAAACAATCGTCGCAAGCTAACTTGCAGCGGAACGTAACAACGCTCTTTTTACAGGATATGTCTTGTAGTTGGGGCTTTGCGTTAAAGATTATTTCGCGCCACTATATCGAGTATATTGAAGAAAGTATGCACTTCAATGGTCAAAACTTGATTTCAGCTTAAATATGTATATAATTATGACTTGCGTTTTCATTACTTGTTGCGTACACAGGACCAGGAATATCTTACAAAGGACAATTTTTACCAACGATGTGAAAATTACAATATAGCTATCCTTTTTAAAATGGACAAATCCCATTATAGACTAAATTTCCGTCTGATTAGATGCCGTAATATGGCAAAGTTGTGTCGCGAAAGATTGTAGAATGAATAGCCCTGTGAAGTTTGCAAATTTAGTATATTTTTCTATTACATGCCGAAATTACAATTTTTGGGGTCATTTTCGGCTCAATAGTGGTAATAATTTCCGCGCGCAATAGAAAAATATACTAAATTTGCGCACTTCGCAGAGCTGTTTCCCGCATTTTACAAACTCTCAGTCTCACGTCCAAACTTTGCGGTTTTACTAAAAATAATATGTTCTTTCCAGCTGCGTAGATGAGTTTATTTCTTTTAGATCGAAATTTGGTCGATAACGGGATTCGTCAGTTGAAAGAGGCATCACTTTTGCAAGCTTCGATGCACCGTGTTCGCTTGTCAGGAAGTCTTTTTGCAGGAGAAAAATGGAAAAATATCACAGGATCGCCTTTCTCATTCTTTTCTTCGCGACCAGGATAATTCGAAGGTTTTACACGTTCTCCACACACCTGTTGCAACCATTACTAAGCCCTTGTAAATTCTAGACTCTGCGTGAGAATGTCCGAACTTGCGCGAGCGGAGTAATTCTGAAAATCAAGTAAAGCATATGAGACTATGTTACATCAACTTTTTATCGAAAGATTTTTGGGAATTATGGAATTTGGTTAAAAAAAGCAAGTAATATACAACTATTACACACTAATGTAACACTAATCATTTCTACTATTTGTGATCAGTTAATCTAGAAATTAATAACTAACAAATCTAGTTCCCAGCTCCTATCGCGGTCAAATTCAAGATGGCTGCCAATGTGAAATTTCAGGATTTAGCCCCTAGTACTAAAAAAACAGGAGGTGAAAATGAGAAGCTAAAATTATCAGATTTTGTGAAAAGTGTACATGGAGACTTACGAAAAAAAGTTCTCAAAGGTTCGGAAATGGTCATAAAGTATTTTCTGCTTAGTGTATAATTTTTATTAGCGAGTTTAATAATAGACTGGGTAAAATAGAAAAATGGGAAGAGGGTATACAGTGCCATATAACAGTATGAATTGCCATTCATTCCATTCAATGGACTATTGGGTCTACGGGTAAACAAGATAAATACTTTTTCACACGAACGTTGAGCTCTGGCGGCAAGAGACTGGACAAGAGCTCCCCCCCCCGGACAAGTCAAATTGTTCGGACAGTGGGGTGCATTGCCAGTCCATGGGTTAATCACTTGACTATATTTAAATTTATTTTAGCTAATGGAGATTTTCATTCAGTATGGAAACAGCATTGTGAAAACACATCATTACTTCAGCAATATTCAAAGTCAATGAAAGAGCTAGCTGTCAACCATTGGGGTGGTAACAATTTGAGAAGAATTGAGTGGTGTAAAGATATATGCGTGAAATATTTCTATGAGGGTGGTATTGAGAAGTGTTTGCAGAAAGATTGCAAACGCATTTTGTTTAACTTGGAACAACATCGGAACTGTTTATGTCAAAGTGAAGCTGAACGTTTGCTACTAAAATTAACAAGGTAAGGAGCTACCACGTGTATAACCTATTAAGCTATGACAGTCACCCTTTTGGGTAAATTATCCAGCTTTGGGCCGAGTAAAAGAGATAATTGGGCTGGCTTTGAACAAGATCTGCCCTAAACATAGGTGTGTGGGTTGGAGGGAGGCAGCTCCCCCACCCCACCCCACCCAGAAATATTGGATCTAGAAAATTTGGGCAAATTTTTATAAAAAGTTGGGGAAAAAATATGCAACGGAAAAATTATCAAAAACAAAATATTTTTTGATATATTGGCAGGTTTATATGCACAAACCAGAATACTCATTGATATCAATTAAGGAATAATAATGAATATAATGTCTGCTTGAAGCATGTATATTTGTCTGCTACCCAGGGAGAGGATAATGTGAGGTTTATTTAACAGTCAGGAACAACCGTCAGTTGGGCAAAACTTTTGCTGCCCCCCCCTGAAAACTAGGCCCCATGGTCCTAAATATAATTCTACATTTAAAGCAGTGAATTTGTTGTGTTGGCTAATCTAAATATCACATGAAGAAGTGCATCAACCATGGTGATTGGTTCAATTACCTAGTCCTGAACAGAACTGTTTAAACACTCACTTAATGCATAGTGTGTTCAAGGTTTTTCAAGGTTTTTCTCAAATCTTAGTAAGTGTTTAAACAATTCTTCCAGAAGAAGATAGTCTAGCCATTCACTATGGTTAATAATGTGCTTCTTCAGGCAATGTTCAATTCCATATCTTTTCTTCTAGAAATGACTACCAAGTTAAAAGTGAAAAGCTTCTTTTATTGGATGTTGGCAGTTGTTTCAATCCATTTCAAAAGTTTCCAAATATATTTTCATCTGTGGCAATCGATCTCTGTCCAGCTGATAAGGTAGGCTTTTAATTACAGCTAAATCAATTAAGTTTGTCCTCTGAAGGTCAAAACTTAAAACTCTAAAACTTCGACCTTTATGACCGGAAAGCATCATGGAGGATTTTATTTGCGTTTTTTTGCATGGTCTGACGGAGATTTGCCATTTTAACCACTACCAATGCAAAAAAACGCAAATAAAATCCCCCATGATGCTTTCCGGTCATAAAGGTCGAAGTTTTGGAGTTTTAAGTTTTGACCTTTAGAGGACAACCTTAATTGATGTAGCTGTATATCATCATACATTATCCCTGGTCGGGAGTGTCTCAAGCAAAGTGAGTGAGCAACAACCTGCAACTCTTGTATCTGTCTTCGAAACTCCTCGTAATCCGCATCATATTCCATTTTTCTATAATCCAAGAGATCGTAAGGTTTCTTCTTAAAAGTCGTCAAAATCAGCTGAAATTTGCTCCAAATCTGCTCGACGCCTTCAATCTTTGATTCACCCAGAACCAAAAACGACTTGATCGTTTTCATCATGTCAATAATTTTGTGACAGCGAGTCGTGAAACTGTTCATTTTACCAAAAATATACATCTCACTAAACTCGAACTGTCGCTCGTCCGGACTCTCTTCCAGTTTCTTCTTTGCTCGTTGAAACGTTTGCTGGTAAGCCTCGTTCAGTTTAACGCAGTCCAGTAGTTTAGAGATCAGTTCTTCTTGAGAATAATCCCAGACTTTTTTGAAGCCATTTTCTGTGATGTAGTTCTTACATGCAGTTATCATTTGGTTCGTGATCTGAAGAAAAAACAGAAAATTAGACAATCATGATCAATGTTTCGGTGACATGATAATACTTTAAAAATAGCGATGCTAAGTTAAAGAGATTTACTCCAAGACTTGGAATCAAAGTTTTACTGTATACTTCCTTTTATAAGAACATTTAGAGCAGTCGCCTACCTTGACAAATAACGCAGTCATACGTTCCGACGTATTATAATAACGAGAATACGAATTGATCATTCGTATAGCGTTGATAAGACCAGGAATGCTATCAAACATCGCTACCTTCAAAAGGAAAAGAAAGAACAAACGCATTTCATCAATTGCATACTTTCAATTTCACAAAGCACAACCATGCATTGTACAGTACATCACAATATTAATTCCACAGCGCAAAAGTTAAAGTTAGTATAAGACTGCAAGACGCTAAAAGATTGCAATGAATGGTACAACAACATACTGGATTATTTTTGTACAGAGGTTCAGAAAACTTCTCAAGAGTGTACAGGAATTTTACGTTGTCTTTTGCTTCGTTCGCGTATTCTGTAATTCTGCTGTCAAGATCACGCCAATTCTACACAACGTAACATTTAACACATGAAATTCATGAGAGCAAAAAAAACCAGGCGTTCAGGAGTTTTAATATAAACATCACGTTGGAGCGCGAACTCCTGGAGCCGGTTGTTCAAAAGTGGATTAGCAATTAACCTAGGTCTAAGTTTAACCCACTGTTTTTATCCCCCATTTTGAAGCACTGTTTGTTTTGAAACTTTGAGGGATTAAACTAGTCATTACGGGAAACATTTTGAGCAAAAACTTTATCAAAAATTCGACTTGAACAAGTTTCAAATCGAAGTTGAAGTTGTACATTAACCAGGGTTAAGGTAACCTGCCTTTGAACAACCGACCCCTGGTGTTTGTTGTTAACAAAACTTCTTGTAACAATGAATCCTGTGCTTTAACTGCGATTCAGTGTGTTTAATTCCTATCATCGCACCTTTAAAAGTTTAGATTTTGCCGCAAGAAGAACGCCTACGACAGTTTTACATTCGAAACCTTTGATTTGATCAAACAGCGAGTTAAATTTCGCCATTCGTTTCTTCCAGTAGTCCAGTTCGGCTCTTGGACCAACGTTGTCCGCTTCTTTTCTCATTTGTTCACTTTCTGCGAGCACCTGGACGAGCAAACAGCAAAAAAACATTAAAAAAGGTTAAACTATTTAACGAAAGTGAACTAGTATCATCATAATCATTTTAAGGCCCGGGTTACACGGTCAAAGTTTCTGTGATCAAAGTGGGAATTTCGGACAGGTAACTCCTAAATTTTGAAGGATTTGCTAAAATTATTTAAGGTAACTAATACAGTGCTCAACAAGGAACTACTTCACATTGATATTTCT